>JAFMSR010000784.1:0-41239 GCA_022818135.1 Saxidomus purpurata | reverse complement strand
AGGTTCGTCCCCTACCCCAACCTTCATGGTAATCCGATTGCTGACCTCATCTGACACACCAAGACTCTTCTTTGTGTATCCTTGCCAGCCATATCAGCCTTACCCTCGGTGGGTGCTGCAGGACTTACCTACGTCTGTCAAATGTCCTCATCTGCTGCAATTTTCTCAGTTGAATCTGCGATACCAACAGAGGGTTTCCTGACCGTCCTGTGTGAGCAAAGGTGAGATGATACAACACCTTGCTGCTATTCAACTTCGACCTCCTCAGGATGTTCCTTTAGTCGAGGGTTGGTCTCCAACCCCATTCCTTGTAGCAGGTCTTCTGCAATTGTCCCATTAACTAAGGACTCACCTTCCTATGGTTGAGGTTACTTGTGCGGCTGAGTCTCAACCGCATAAACCTAATGGTCTTCAAGCTAAGTCTAGCCTTACTCTTGCCGATGCAACCTTCTTGGCGTTTGAGCTTAACAGGCTTTGCCGACATATCGTCCGGCAAGACACTAAGCTAAGGACACCATTACCTTGGCTAGACATTCTTTCGCATCAAGTATCACTTACAACTGCTCCTGGTCTGCAAAATTAATAGCATCATTGTTGCGGGAGCTGACAAGAAATCAGGATCCCGTTTCAGTTGTGTTCGACATACCTGGAATCTTCAACACTGTGGTGTCATCTTCAGGAGTTGCCAAAAAAAAATTGCAAAAATAAATACTTTAACACTAAATCAAAATTGTTTAAATACTTTTATTCAAAATTATCCTTTATACTTTCAAATTTCGTCTACCGGTGCAGACGGACTAACGTTGGCAATGGACGAATGCTGTCTGCCTAATCCCTTTCCATTCACTAGATGAACAAGTGTTTTTGGAAGGGATAAATGAACGTCCGAAATTAGTTGTCCGAAAGCTACTACAATCCGTGGCGGAAGTACTGCGAGATGAACGACGCCTGTACTTTCACGGTTGAGTGACGTGCACCTTCCGCAAAGCAATAATTCGCTGCATCAAACAATACAACGAAATGCAGAATCATCGCTGTCGATACTGGCTGGAGGGATGGTAACGCGTTAATAATTCCGGCCAAGTAACCAGTCTGAGAGAGTGTATTTCTCTCCGACACAAAATCGCTTTTCAGGAATTAGGCCAACCGGACCTTGGTTCGGAGACCAAAATAACGCAAATTAACCGCCTGCCACCATTATAGTACTCTGGTACTGCGATGAGTAACCAAACCGGAATATAGGGACACTTACCAGTACCGACTAACTATTCAATGCGGTAGATTAATGAAGATGTCCTTCAGCGTATCACTTCGCAGCCGCCATCGCTGCTCCCATTCCCAAGACAACCAGCATGCACTGCGCATGACAATTACCGAAACGGTCTCGATCTACCGAAACGGCCAAATCACCACATTACACACGTGTACGAATATATTCATTGTGTTGAAGGAATCACACGGCATATTTTAATACACGTGACATGTAAAGAAATCAAAACATTTTCAGTTATAGATTTTTGCAAAAATGTAAACAAACAGGATTAAACTTAGTGCAATATTTCTGATAAACGTTTTACTGTATATGTTTTGTGTTGATGGAACTCACACGGCATATTTTAATACACGTGACATATGTGTAGACATGTGTAAAGAAATCAAATAATTTCCATTGATAACATGTAAACAAACAGGATTAAACTCAGTGCAAATATTTCGGATAAATTGTTTATGGATTATTGTGTGGATTATACAGTTATAAATAAAATGGATTAACATGGATATAATATACAGGTAAGTTTTATTTTATTTATTGTTAATATTTTTACTAGATTATAGATAAATGTGCAAGTAATTTTTTTAACCAGGTTTTCCGAAGGAAAAATCCTGGTTATTAGATTGGGGTATGTCGGCGGGCGTAAACAATTTCTTCTGTGCGCAACTCCTCCTACATTTCTCAACGGATTTCAACCAAACTTTCACAGAAGTATTGTCATGAAGTGCCCTGGCGCATATTTTCCGGGTTTTGTGATTTGGTCATTTTTGACAGAATTATGGCCCCTTTGTTTTTTTCACATGTAATTCTTCTGTGCCAACTCCTTCTACACTTCTCAAGGGATTTCAACCAAACTTTCACAGAATTATTGTCACCAAGTGCCCTGGCTCATATTGTCGGGGTTTTGTGATTTGATCATTTTGTCAGAATTATGGGCCTTTGTTTTTTTCCACATAATGTAATATATATAGAGAAATACTCTTCTGTGTGCAACTCCTACATTGCTCAAGGGATTTCAACCAAACTTTCACAGAACTATAATTGTGAACTAAAGACTTTTGAATATATAATGTTCTGCCTGGTCGTCCGTCCGTCCGTCCGTCCGTCCGTCCGTTAGCAATTTGTGTCTCCTTATTTAAGTATATATAAAAGGGAGAATACTCTGTTATTATAAAAGGGAGAATACTCTGTTATTACTGTCTATTTTAGAATAGATTACCAGTCCTGTATACTTTAGAGTATTCTGTTACAGTAAGATGACAAAATTCTCTCATGAGACCAGCTGGTTCAAACCCCACAAGAGCAAGTTTTTTTTTTTCTTTTTTTTTTTATAATTTTTGCCTGAATTATGGCCCTTTGCTTTTTCCACATATGTTATATATAGAAGAATACTGTCACGTGCCCACTTCCTCCTACATTTCTCAAGATATTTAAACCAAACTCTCGCACAACTGTTGTCATCAAGTGCCCTCGTGCATATTGTCTGGGTTTTGTGTTTGGATCAATTTTGCCTGAATTATGGCCCTTTGCTTTTTTTACACATGTAATATATAGAAGAAGACCTTTGTTTCTTTTTCACATTATGTATATCTACTGACTTTAAAACACATTTGCGCTCGGCCAGCAGACTGGAAAATGAAAACCTGGTTTTGTGACAATTTCCTGTCACTTGTTTATTAATTGAAAGATATTAAAATTGAATCTAGACAAGTTTACACAACAGTGAGCATGGTGAGCACTGATTTACTCATGTGAACAAGATCAATGTTGAAATCCCCTGCTGAAATCTGTCCGTCCGTCTGTCCAGGTCCCAAAAGTATGTGTTTCTGTTCTCCTGTTGCCCAACTAATTGTGCGCCAGGGCTTTTTGCTATATTACGACGTCCACCCTTGGCGGCCAGTAAAGACAGACAATATGTAATGGCAGTTTGTAGCCCAACTAATTGTGTGTCAGGGCTTTTTGCTATACACGACGGCTGCCCTTGGTGGCCAGTTAAGACAGACAATATGTACTGTCAGTTTGTAACCCAAATAATTGTGCGTCGGGGCTGTTTGCTATATACGGCTGCCCTCCGCGGCCAGTAAAGATAGACAATATGTAATGTCAGTTTGAAAAATGGGTGTGTCTTGCAGTCGAAATATTTAGGCTACTGTACCCAGTCCAGGGTTACTGTAACAGGCAGTCTCCTTGCCCAAAAAATAGGGTCGGTCGGTAGTATTTTTTTTTTTTAGGTTTAGCCTTGTTTAGTCTCACTATTTCACTTTCGAAGGCAAACCGATTTCACAGGTTGGCATTTTGCGGTTGTCCGCCTTCTACAAAGGTGTGACAGTTATAATATAAAATTTCAAATCTGTGAAAGGGGTCAAACTTATAGAAATTTGATACCTCTTCCAAAATGGCCTGGGACAACATAGAATGACCCTGCCCTGGGGTCACTTGCTTAAAATTATATAGCGTTTGATAAGATCTTTTTAACTTCTCTGAAACCACAATTAAGGTCAGTAGAGCTTGTAGATATTTTGCAATTGTAGCATTTATGCAAGTAGACTTCTAAGAAGTTTGTTCAAGTCCTGACCCCTGGTTCAAAATTGATCCTACCCTAGGGTCACTTGATTTTACAGTTTACATCTACATGTAATAAATGTATACAGGTTTCTGTAGGAGAGGCATCTAAACAAAACTACAAGGCCTATAGAGATTGGTAGGTAATTCATATACATACAAATGTAGCAATTTGTCATGTTTGTCTCGTGAACCTAGTTTGTCAAATTTTGACCTCGGTGTCTATATTGTAGAGGGAGTCTAATAATAATATTGGTTCCACTGGGGGGCTCTATTGTTTACATATACTTAAATCTTTAACATTGTTTAACAGGCTGGTTTAAGTGGTTACTCAATCAAGCTTTAACGAGTTGCCCGATCAGGCATAAATTTATGAAAATAAACTAAGAATTATACAAGTTATATAAATATTTCCAGAAATATTTAATGAATTGCTTTGTGAGTCCTGCATTTTTGCAGCTGGTGTTCCTTTGTTATTAACACATACGGTACTTTTTATTCAAATGAATTAATTAATTTAAAAACATACATGTATTATTTGTTCAGGCATGTCAAGAGTAAGAATTAGTGCACTGGTTACAGTAACTCAGGTGAGCGATGTATGGTATCATATCCCTCTTGTATTTTTATGCCACAAAAGGTTGGCATATCAATATCATATTGTCCGTCTGTCTGTCCCTGTCTCCAGCATTTCATTTTTTTGTGTGCTGGCATTCTGTATAAATGGTAACTCACAGTTGTCCATGGAAAGATTTTAAAATTGTAACATGGAACAACTGTTGGGCACGCACATGTATGAGGATGACATATCGCGCACAAGTCCCACCTCCTAAACCTTGAAGGTCAAGGTCAGACTAAGAGGTATGAGGTTTAAGAGTCCTGTATATGCACATTATTTGATTATGACTCAGTTATACATCGAAGGATTTTAAAATGAGTTGGAAAAAATGTTCAGCACAATGTCATGGAGATGTAAAGTGTTGTGCGCAAGTACCAGGGCCATAACTTGAAGGTCAAGGTCACAGACTGTGGGATACCGCTTTGAGGGCATTCGTCTCTTATGAACAGCTGTCGTTTAAATATTTTTTGTTTTGCATTTTATATGCTCTTAAAACACACAAAAATGGGTCTTTTAATACTTTTCTTAATCTTCTTCATCCTCCAAATTGTTAACATCACGGTATTTTCTCAAACTACGTGTCCAGATTTTGCAAAACTTGCTCAGGAGAATTCTTTCATTGAACCGTTTCAAAAAGTATGAAAAGGTTCTGGTCCATTGTACTCAGGAGCCATGGTTACCAAAACTAGAAAAAAAAACTTCAAGCGGCTTCTTCTGATTAACTGATGGTTCGAAAGTTAACAAACTTAGTCTGTAGCATCTTTACATTGTGCGGCCTTTCTGATTTTAAACAGGAAATTGTCATTGTCCATTGCATACCGGAGCATAGAAATATTAAGTCACCGTCTTTTCATTAACCAATGGTTGTAATATTAACAGCTTTTTCGTGGAAGAGCACCTGTGGTTATTTGTACATTTTTTTTGTATTTACATACACATTCAAAACTGTTATGTCTATTTCCAGCGTTTTCCTTCGTGTGCATTCCTGGACTCTGCTTCATGCCAGTTGTAATATGTGATGTAACCATAATCTTGTGTTGCCATGGCTTCCAGAACATAGAGGAACACAGGAGCATATACTTCAAACTAAAGGTAATGAGTCACTTTCATTCACTTATTTGTTGTTGTTGTTCAAAGAAAGTGATGAAATTCAGACTGATCTGCATTGAAAAGAATTTCGTAGACATACAGAATATATTGTTTTGAGGTAGATTTAATTGTTTTAAATTTTTTGTTTTAAAGTTAAGGTAAAAGATTGCTGTCACTCACAGTGATTCATGTGAAATAGAATTTGGAAAAATGGTTTAGATTTTAATTTGAAAGTTTAATTTTCAAGCAGTTAATTTGGGCATGATCATCGTGGCACTGATATACAGACTGATCATGATCTGCACTGGTCACAACTTGACAATATTATTAGTCTCCAGCAGGGTAAGAGTTAAATATAAATCACAAAACTTTAATACAAAAGCAAATACATTAATGTACAGTGCAACCTCTCTACAACAGTCAACAGTCGGGTGACTGGAAACTGGCTGTTGTCCAGAGGTGGCTTTTGTTAGAGGGAAGCAATTTTTTTGTTGTTTTTGCGGGTTTATGCTGTTGGTACTAATTATAAACATTGTGAAAAACTTTTAACATAAAGGTGATATTGATAATATGTCAGGATTGTTGCATTAAATCTTGGTGTTTAAAGTTGGATCAAGGAATGGACAAAACATACATTGGGGATTTTCCGAAAATTGCTTTATAGAAAAGAATCCTGGTCAAAATTTTGACAGGCGGTTTGTGTGTTCCTTTGCCATTTGAGAGGTTTTCTGGAGTTTGGGGGTGGCTGTTTGTGGGAGGTGAAACATATAGAAAAACCAACAGGGGGAATTCATATTTGCTGTTGTAAGGCGGTGGCTGTTGATGGGAGGTAACAGTTTGTGGAGGTGACACTGTAATACATTTATATGTTCATTTTTACTTTTCATCAAATTTAATTAATAAATTGGTTCATATTGTTTGAAAATGTTTGTTGCTTGTACTATAGCTACAGACTGTTTCAACACAAGTGTCTGCCTTTGTGACCAGTGCAGATCATGATCATCCACTTTTTCTGCTAGTATTTTCCAAGGCAGACTTTTTATTCTGCTAGAGCTTTCCCTGGCAAGGCAGACTGTTTTCCTGTTTAGAATTGTGTAAGGTGGATAATTTCCCTCTAGTTACTGTTTTCCTCTTTCAAAAATTGCATATTTTGCTGCGTATATTCCTGCTTAGGCGGAATCCATGTAAATTGTTAACCTGAAATGCCTTTAAATGGAATATGCCTATAGTAACTAAGGCGGAATTTCTCAGTTTTTTAGGGAGTAATTAAGTTTTCGTATGCATGGTATGGGAACTCAATAATTTAGGATATATATATGTATATACAGCTAATTGTTAACATGTCTGGGCAGCCAGGAAATCAGCCAACACCTAATTTAATACCGGTATATTGTTTATCCCTTTTAGAACTTTTAAGTGATAAATTTACTAGTTTACTAATTAATATCCAATGAGCAAGCATTAGTTAGCCAAATTAAACATATATAGTTGTTAATTCTGGTTTGCCTCTGACAACACTCTTTTAATAAATCATAGTCTACGCCAAAACTATTATAATAGTTAACTATTAAGAAGGTGAGTTAACCTGTACATGTGGCGACAGCCGTACCACCATGGCATTTTGAATATGTCATAACTCTATTACATTGTATGAATAATTTAGAAACAACAGGTAATGGCTGCAGAAACACGTAGGTAGGGATCGCCCAACAACTGTACTTGTAGCATTCCTGATTTGTCCTTCTGCTATTTCATACAAGTCATAATCTAGAAAACAAATCATAGTCTGCTTTAGTATGTCCAGGACTGGTTAGAAATAGTGGTCTGCAGGAGGTGGCAGTGATAGTTCTGTCTCTGTTGTTGGTCTTCTACTGCACTGGTTGAGATTAAACACACCAACATTACATGTTTTCCATTTATTAGATGTACTTACACATATTCTATAAAATGTAACAATAACTACAAGCCGGCTTCTGGTTACAGACTATATACCGGTAATAAACACATAATATAAATCTCTAAAAATCTTCCCTTGGGTAGTTCAAAACATTTTAAATTTCTAGAGGGTTATTTTTCACTACCGGTACACTGTAATTTCCCCAAAATGCACTAACTCTATAATTTGGTTAACCTAAGGGGTTGGATATGCTATATAGTATAACTGTAAGGCCTAAAATTTAGATTAGTACCCGAATACCAAAGTTCTAAAAGCTTTCAATCTGTTTCATGTAAGCTGACACCATAACTTAGTTGTAAACCTTTAATGTACTTTTAACAAATTGTAAATATTGTGATCATGTGATCACTCAGGAATGTGGGGCTAAGAGGCTCGCTTGGATTTTGGTAAGAAAGTGTATCAGTGTGTAGCGTGTACTATGTTTACACAATTCAGCAAGAATGACTTCAGTTTTTTAGCAGACTACACTACATTTTTTAAATAAAAAATTTATCTTCTAGATAATCTGAATCAATTTTTTGCTTTGCTGAAAATGTCCTTCTGTCAGTTTGCACAGTACACCATTTATTGTTCAAAAGGGAATTGAGTGAAAATTGACCAACTGATAAGAGTAGACAACAGAGCCCTGCACAGGTGTTCAGCCTGATCATGATCTACACTTAGTTACAAAGGTTGCATTACTTGCCACCAGTACAACATTTATTGTTCAAAGGGAACTCTGTGAAAATTGACTGACCCAATAAGAGCTAGTAGACAACAGAACGTGCACAATGTTCTGCCTGATCATGATCTACACTTAGTTACAAAGGTTGCATTACTTGCCACCAGCAGGGTAATGCATAGATGAAAACAAACAATTTAAGATGAAAATAATTAGCTTGGATAATTATGCACTGTATAAAAGGTTGCACTTTACACTGGTAAAATTTATGATATAAATGCGAATAGAACTGTATTGAATTGTGAACTCAGTGTCCAGAGATACCTTGCAATATTGTTAATTGTTAAATGCCAAGTGCCTAGTGTATAGCATACTTTTCCAAAAACTATATACATGTGTAAAAATATATGCAGATTTAAGCATTTCTGTGAACGGTTACTACGGCAATATTGAATCGTATTAAAACAAAGTTTAGAATTAGTAAGTAAAATAATAGTGCAAAATACTCAATACATTGTCAAATAGCCCCTTTGATGCTTTACCACTGAATTTCTTAACTTTACCTGAACATTTTGGTAAAATCCCCAGATACTGACTTACTGTCAAAGGGAGCTAATCTTAACTTAGGCGCTCTGTAAATGAGTATTTGTCGAAATCTGTAGCAGAGAAGCATATGAGTGCATTTTGTGTACAATAGACCTCATGGGCAAGCTGAGCCTCATGGAAATAAATACATTTCTAAAAAAGTCTTTATAAAACAACTGGCAAAGTACAGATTACAAAAAATTGCAGGGTATACATGTCACAAGTATTAATTATTCTCATAATAAATCATCTATCTAACACAGTGAATACCAGTGAGCTCAAGAAGACACTTCCTAATAAAACCATACCTGTTTTGGTTTTTTGGTTTACCTAGCACAAAGTGTCAAGTAGAGCTATTTATAGGACTGGCCAGACAGCTGGTGACCTAATTCTTATATACTGTATTTACAAAAATATTTTTTTCGACGTAGTCGTATACTTTTGATTTGAACTTCCGTTGGTATGGACGCCGTTGCTAACCAACTTCGTTATAATGTGACCAATCAGAATCTGCAAATTATTGGCTAGCGTTTGGGTACCGAATAAGCAGTGTACTGCCCGGGAGCCTTCTGAAACACAAAATGTGTATATTTTTATACCCCCAAAACGAAGTTTAGGGGGTATATAGGAGTAACCCGGTGGTTGGTCGGTCGGTCGGTCGGTCGGTCGGTCGGTCTGTTGCATTTTCCTTGTCCGGAGCATAACTTGAAAACTACTTGTTGGAATTCAATACAACTTCAAACAATGATCAAGCACATTGAGAGGAAGTGCAGTGCACAAGAACTATAACTCCATCTTGACTAATTACAGAGTTATTGCCCTTTGTTAGTTTTCCTTGTCCGGAGCATAACTTGAAAACTACTGGTTGGAATTCAATACAACTTCATACAATGGTCAAGCACATTGAGAGGAAGTGCAGTGCAGAAGAACCATAACTCCATCTTGACTAATTACAGAGTTATTGCCCTTTGTTGCTTTTCCTTGTCCTGAGCATAACTTGAAATCTACTGGTTGGAATTCAATACAATTTCATACAATGATGAAGCACAATGAGAGGAAGTGCAGTGTACAAGAACCATAACTCTATCTAGAGTATTTTCAGAGTTATTGCCCTTTGTTATTTTTTCTTCTCCAGAGCATTACTTGAAAACTACTGGCTGGAATTCAATATAACCTCATACAATGGTCAAGTACATTGAGAGGAAGTGCAGTGCACAAGAACCATAACTCCATCTTGACTCATTACAGAGTTATTGCCCTTTGTTACTTTTCCTTGTCCGGAGCATAATTCGAAAAGTACTAGTTGGAATTCAAAACAACTTCATACAATGGTCAAGCACAATGATAGGAAGTGCAGTGCACAGGAACCATAACTCAATCTTGACTCATTACAGAGTTATTGCCCTTTGTTACTTTTCCTTGTCCGGAGCATTATTCAAAACTTCTGGTTGGAATTCAATACAACTTCATAAGATGGTCAAGCATAATGACAGAAAGTGCAGTGCGAAAGAAAATAACTCTATCTTGACTCATTACAGAGTTATTGCCCTTTGTTACTTTTACTTGTCCGGAGCATTATTCGAAAACTATTGGTTGGAATTCAATACAACTTCATACAATGGTCAAACACAATGAGAGGAAGTGCAGTGTACAAGAACCATACCTCTATCTTGACAAATTACAGAGTTATTGCCAAGAACAATATCTCTTTTTAGTTTGTTTGCAAGGTATTCTGTTACTACGAACTTTCTCAGTTCATAAAGCAGTCTTTTGGGGGTATTAATCACATTTAGTGATAGCTCTAGTTTTATATTATAGTTATTTATAATAAATCATGTTGCAAAAAAAAGAAAAAACAGAACACGTTATGTCAAGGCTTCTGGACAGTATGAAGATCAACTTTTGTATTCAACGAGGTGTTGTCCAGGGCCGGACATCTAGCGTCATTGATTATTGGCTAGCGTTTGGTACCGGAATAAGCAGTGTACTGCCCGGGAGCCTTCTGAAACACAAAATGTGTTTATTACGTCACCTACGTCGACCATCTTTTTTTAAAGATATTACTTGTTAATTTATATTAATCATATATAGTCTGCAGTGTTCAATAGGTCTGGCCAGACAGCTGGTGAACTTAATTATTATATATTGTATTAACTCTAAAATTATTTACAAAAATACCTTAAAATTTATATTAATCATAGTCTGCAGTGTTAGGACTGGGCAGACAGCTGCCGTGGTGAACTTAATTCTTATTTACTGTATTTACTCTACCATTATTTACAAAAATATCTTTAAATTTATATTAATCATAGTCTGCAGTGTCAGAACTGGCCAGACAACCGGTGAACTTAATTCTTATTTACTGTAATAACTCTACCATTATTTACATAAATACCTTTAAATTTATATTAATCATAGTCTGCAGTGTTTGGACTGGCCAGTTGCCATGGTGAACTTAATTCTAATATATACTGTATTAACTATAGCATTATTTACAAAAATACCTTTAAATTTATATTTATCATAGTCTGCAGTGTTAGGACTGGCCAGCTAGCTTGTGATCTTAATTCTTATATACTGTATTAACTCTACCATAATTTACAAAAATACAGGAACACATCAGTAAATATTTGAATAAAAAATTTTAAAATCTGATATGAAAGTATAATTTCTTCTTAAAAAATCAAATGAATAACAATAAAAATAAACTAAATGTACATTTGATGTAACAATTCTTGTAGTAAATGCATGAGCACTACATCTTAACAAAAAGTTGAATTTTAAAGGCTTGACCATTGTTGACTGGTGAAATTGTTCACTGGTTTTCTTTAATTTGAAACATGTATATTGTTTCACTTTTTTTTGAAAACTTTTTGTTTTAAAAACAGTTGCTCTGAGTTAATAGACTGGTCTGCCTATACATTTCCAAAACCATGTATCTAGAGACATTTCTCAAAGATGAAACCCAGTTTATATGACTATTAGCATCATCATTTTAAATCATTAAAAAACATTTTTTAACGAATATAGTATTTGGCATTTTGAGTATTTTTTACCAGTTTTTGACACACCTTTGTTATCTTGACATTTGATTATTATACCCTTATTATACAAAGTGTAAGGTGGGTATACTAGATTCAGCTTGTCTGTCCGTAGACGGAATCTTGTGAACACTAAATCTCCAATACCACTGGTCAGAATTTAATGATTCTTCACACAAGTGAAAAGTGCAATGCCTAGTTGTGCATGGTCTATGTTTTGGGTCTTGACATTAGATTATCATACCGTTATTGAGAATGTGGTGGTCATCATCAATTGAATATAAAATTAATATCATTTAGAATCAGTAATCTTAACAAAGATTTCTCTGTTTCAGGATCATACCTACAACTGTGGACAACAACTGATCCGATTTTAATCTCATCATTGATAGGAAAAATAACTTCTGTGGACTATTTGATATCACGGATGCTGAACTTTCATGTTACTTCAGTTAAAATATATAAATCAGCACGGAGGTATAAATCAATGAAAATGTCATTTTAGGGATTCTTCAACCAACTGTAATGTATAGGTGAAACTTTAAGGATAAGTAATAATACTTAAATTGCAAATATTCTATTATTTATGATTTTGAAGTAATTTAATTTGACACCAGTTTTAGGGAGTGTCTCTTTAATATCAGTTTATCAATAGTATAGGGTCATCATAGCTATATTGTTTTATTTCTATGACTATAGTTGAAACTATACATGTAGAGTATTTTTAGCTTTATTTTCTGGAATTATGCAGATCTGATCATGTACTTCATGTTCTATGTTCAATCAGGTGAGCGATATAGGGCCATGATGGCACATTTGTTTAGTGTTTTTAGCTCGACAATTTGGAGAATATGGAGAGCTATTACAGTCACTTGTGCATCAGCGTTGCCGCTTTGGTTAAAGTTTTGCGTGCTAGGTACTATCATGCACATATCTCAGTAACCATTTATGATATTGACTTGAAACTTTGTTAATGTCTTGCGGGGTGTCACACAGTCAAGTCAGATAACTCTTGTATAAATTTAGTGCAAATTATGACCCTTGTTTGACTTTGAAAATTTGTTTAAAGTTTTGCATGCAAGTTACTATCATGCACATATCTCAGTAACCACTTACGGTAGTTATATCAAACTTAGCAATAGTGTTCAGGGGAACATTTTGTATCAAACAATTAATTTACCAAAAATTAAATATAAATTATAATGATAGATTTTGACTTTTTTAACAATTAAACTTTTCTAGTTTATATATACTTAAGACAATGTACATGATGTAAGAGTCAGCAGAATTTTGTTTTGCTATTATACTGATAAAAGTCTTGTTTTATTAGCAAGCACCCACAAGAGTCGAGCGTGCTGTCTTATGGACTCTGGTCACTGTGCCATTTTGAACTTCTTATTTGTAAATATTCAGTCCACTTGGCCATTTTGACCTTGTTGTTTGTAAATTTTTGGCCACTGAGACATGTTGACCTTGTTGTTTGTAAATATTTGGGTCACCGGCCATTGACCTTGTTGTTTGTACATTTTGACCTTGTTAGTTCAACATATTTTGGCCTCTGCACCATGTTGATCTTGTTATTGGTAAATATTTGGGCCATTGGGACATTTTGCCCTTGTTGTTTGTACATATTTGGTTCATTGCCCAATTTTGACCTTGTTGTTTGTAAATATTTGAGGCTTTTGATATTTTTGTTGGTATATGTTTGCACCACCGGTCAAATATTTGGGTCACTGGGCCATTTTAACCTTGTTGTTTGTAAATACAGTGGAACCTGTCTAATCTGAACCAGTTTGGACCAGATAAATTGTTCGGATTACAAAGGTGTTCAGATAAGAATGGTTGTATACCAAGGCAATTTAAAGTACTGTATATTTACATGTATGTGTGAGCCAAAGTTAACATCTGCATATGTTACCATGTTATCAGAACTATTGACAAATCAAAGTACTTGAGTACTATAAGGCGGTCATGTATGCAAACTGGCTTTTAAGAGACAAATTTTAATCCAGTAATTTTGGCCAATAATCTTTAAATTCGGTTATTTACGTAATGGGCTGACTGTTTTACCAGTTTAACACAAATTTTAACCCATTTTTGTTTTATAAAGCAGGCGACTGCTGTAAAAATTAAGCTAAAAATTGTCGTTACAGTACATACTCATGATTGAGTAAGTTTTGTCTGTTTTCAATTCCTGTTTAATTCTAACTAAACAGTATATCAAAACATGAATATTTCAAATTCAACCTTTTCATTGTTGGTTATCATCTTATAAACAACTCTTTGTCGTCCAAATGCGCAGTTTTTGTCCACTCAGGCCTCCGGCCATCATGGTTAATTACTGCACATCAGACTCCAAATCATTGTTTATCAGACAATTAATGAACATTGCTGGAACGATGTTATTTCATAAATATCAAATGAATCTGCATTAATTTTATGAAGGAGAAGAGTTGAAGTTATTGCATACTGACAGTTGTTTTTACACTTTTAAATGCTATATTATATGTTGTAGAGAAATAGGTTCTAGCCTGTTTCCTGTAAGTATATATACTATCTTTGTCAATGTATGTTTATGTATGCATCACCTTTAAATGATATCAGCAATGTAATGTTTCAATGACAAATTTGAAAATACATATTAATTATGTATTACATCTTTGTATTTGATCATTTACATGTAAGCACATATTAAAAAATAATAAAATATGTTTACTTTTCTTATCTGTTTATTAGCCTCAAACAAAAACTTTTAGAAGGCTTATAATGTCAGAGTCACTTTATCCACCCCAGACTTACCCCATCTTGAAGAGAACGATATCGACGTTACGTCAATAACTGCGTTAGAAATATAATTATACCCCCGAAATAAAGTTTATGGGGTATAATGGAGTCACCCTGAGGTTGGTCGATCCGGCGAACAGTTGGTCCATTGCATTTTCCTTGTCCGGAGCGTAACTTGAAAACTACTGGTTGGAATTCAATACAAGTTCATACAATGGTCTAGCACAGTGATAAGACATGCAGTGCACAAGAACCATAACTCTATCTTGACTAATTACAGAGTTATTGCCCTTTGTAACTTTTCCTTTTCTGGAACATAACTTGACTCTACTGGTTGGAATTCAATACAACTTCACACAATGGTCTAGCACACTGATAAGACATGCAGTGCACAAGAACCATAACTCTATCTTAACTAATTACAGAGTTATTGCCTTTTGTAACTTTCCCTTTTCCTGGAGCATAACTTGAATACTACTGGTTGGAATTCATTACAACTTCATACAATGGTCTAGCACAATGAGAGAAAGTGCACCGCACAAGAACCATAACTCCATCTTGGCTAATTACAGAGTAATTGGCCTTTGTAACTTTTCATTGTCCGGTGCATAACTTGAAAAGTACTGATTGGGATTCAATACAATTTCACACAATGGTCAAGCACAATGAGAGGAAGTGCAATGTACAAGAACCATAACTCTAGTTTGACCAATTACAGAGTTATTTCCCCTTAATTATTTTCCTAGTTCGGAGCATAGCTTGAAAACTATTGGTTTGAATTCAATAAAACTTCATACAACGGTCAAGCACAATGAGAGGAAGTGCAGTGTACAAAAGGCCATAACTCTATCTTGACAAAACACCAAACCCACATTATACAGTTCCCTGTACCTATAATGGCTTGTAGCCTGTCCTATAGAATATATAGTGAACTCTTCCAACACTGGTTGCTCCATGAGTCGGCCACAGAACTGGGCCATATTTATTACCATATTGAAGGTCTCCTAAGCACCTACACATTGGTGTGTAAAACTTACCTTAATAATATACCGTTGGGGTTTAAACCCCGAACGCGCGCTCAGTAATAGCTCCGTACTGCCGTGCCCACGGACTACTGACATCAATATAATACACGCCTGACACCCGATTCGCACCTGCACAGCTGCTGGTACCAGGCCAGACTGACGCGTGGCTGGATACCAATCGGGTGAGCCGGGGTTCGAACCCGCTCACCTGACGGACCAAAACACCAAACCCACAGTATACGGTTCCCTGTACCTACAACAGCCTGAAGCCTGTCCTATAGAATATAAAGCGAAATCTTTCAACACTGGTTGCTCCGTGAGTCGGGCACAGAACTGGGCCATGTTTGGTACCATTTTGAAGTTCTCCCAAGCACCTACACGTTGTAGCGTAAAATTTGCCTTAATAGTCTACCGTTCTTGTTTAAACCCCGAACACGCGCTCAGTACTAGCTCCGTACTGCCGTGCCCACGGACAACTTACATCAATATAATACACCCCTGACACCCGATTCGCACCTGCACAGCTGCTGGTACCAGGCCAGACTGACGCGTGGCTGGATACCAATCGGGTGAGCCGGGATTCGAACCCGCTCACCTGACGGACCAAAACACCAAACCCACAGTATACGGTTCCCTGTACCTATAACGACCTGTAGCCTGTCCTAAAGAATACATAGTGAAATCTTCAAACACTGGTTGCTCCATGAGTCGGCCACAGAACTTGGCCATGTTTGGTACCATTTTGAAGGTCTCCCAAGCACCTACACGTTGGTGTGTAACACTTGCCTTTATAGTTTACCGTTCGGGTTAAAACCCCGAACGCGCGCTCAGTACTAGCTCCGTACTGCCGTGCCCCTGGACTACTAACATCAATTTAATACACCCCTGACACTCGATTCGCACCTGCACAGCTGCTGGTACCAGGCCAGACTGACGCGTGGCTGGATACCAATTGGTAGGGCCGGGGTTCGAACCCGCCCACCTGACGGACCAAAACACCAAACCACAGTATACGGTTCCCTGTAACTATAACGGCCTGTAGCTTTTCCTTTAGAATATATAGTGAAATCTTCCAACACTGGTTGCTCCGTGAGTCGACAACAGAACCTGACCATGTTCGGTACCATTTTGAAGGTCTCCAAAGCAAATATTATCGTCCATGTTCGTCTGAATACAAATTTATCATCCTCATAAAAGTGTTAAATATTGCCACCTGCATTATTTAAAAAAACGGTGCACTTTGCGCTTAACGTTTTAGTTAAATTTTATAAAAAACATAAACAAGTTATGTATATGAAGAAAGCGCATACATGCATATTAAAACGACAGGTAAAGTTTGAAATAATTTAAATCTTGGACTCGTAAAGGATATGCAACAGACTAGACATCTGTTATCAGAGCTTACAATATTAAATAAAGATTATGTATCTTGAAAAACTTAATAATGGTGCCAGTGTTCAAGTGAAACGTTTTATAGTTCTGTGAAGTGCAGTCAGCCGTATCAAGGTGTGCTAAAAGTACTCGAACGGTCTGGACAAAAACAGCTGTAAAAAGTAGCAGTGTATGTTCATAAGATTTACATCTCAAGGCATATATTTAACAAGTCCTTCTTGAACGAGCTTTCCTATATATTCTTCAACGTCAACACGAGGACATAATACATCTCTGTTTTGCAATTTCACGAATGTTCTGATGTTTTTTGTACAGGTATGCCTTTCTATCATTGCTTTAACCTACAGCATGTATGACTTGTGGAAAATGCACATCAAAGTCTTTAGCCGTGGGTTTCAATATTTGACATGGCTCTTCCACGCCGTCCGAAGACTGCTTCACAAAGACAAACCCGGGCTGTACGCTGCTAAGTCAGAAATAATAGCACATGTATTTCCGAATGTTCTTTATCGGACGAAAGTAGCGACTGAGAAACGATTCCAGTCATACCATTCGAATGTATGTTCCCCTTGCGCTGTTTTACATCTTACTCCTACAATAGACCGAATGGTGCCGTGTGGTTAACAACGCTCTTTAATTCATCCATCGTATCACAGTCGCATCTAAAATTTAAAAAAGAAGAGATTAGATCAGCTTTATTTTCAGTCGGCAAGAGTTTAACAAATAACATATGGCCTGAATGGGTTTTTTAACCGATAACTACAATAACAACATATAAAATGACAAGGTAACATATACATGTATATACTATCACACAAGTTGAAATTATAAAAGACAGTGAAAATCTGTAAATATCTATGTCACTTATACATATTGGTGATCTAAAGTCAAACATTTATGAGACAACGTTAAAGAGATAAATACGATGTAAATTTTTGGCATGCGCAACATTTGTAGTTATATACGTCCCAAAAAGACATTTGAGTTTTGAAATTACAGAAGTTTATTTGTCTTTTTGTTTCAGGTAATGAATTCGAAAGTATAGGTACTGCAAATTCAAATGAATTTTACTGTAAGCCATGGTACGTGATACAATATATATTCAACAGTGCTTATCGATATCCAGATTAAATTAAGTCATACAAATTTGTTGGGGTTTTTTTGCAATAGAATACTAGGATAACAGAGAACAAATCTTATGGGAGCGTCATAATGTTGAGATAGGGCCTTCTGCTCGTGAGTTCGAATCCCGCGGTAGAATTTTATGATAACCGATAATAATTTAATAATAGACAATAAAATACTCGTGCGTTTTCAGTCTTTCTTGAATGGATTGATAATTTAAGAACGTAAATAATTAATATCTATCAACATTATATGTTGTTACCTTCAAATTTATGTTAGTTATAAGTGTAGAGTATTTATACTGTCTCGGCCAGTGAGTAACGGTCTATAATTCGAGTAGGATATTTATAAGAAAAGCAAGAGTAAAATTTGTTTTCCTGATACACATATCGCGACTATGGGGGACAAAATTGACAAGTAGCCGGTTAGATCAGTCGGGAGATGCAAGGGAAGGTACATGGGGTCGAATCCCGGTCATGGTCCTTTTTTTTCTCACCATGTGGCATTTGGCGCAGAGAGAGAGAGAGAGAGAGAGAGAGAGAGAGAGAGAGAGACAGAGACACACAGACACAGAGATAGAGAAAGAGACAGACACACAGAGACAGAGACAGAGATAGACACACAGAGACAGAGACAGAGGCACGCAGAGACAGACAGAGATAGAGATAGACAGACAGAGACAGAGACAGAGATACACAGAGACAGAGACACACAGAGACAGAGACACACAGAGACAGAGACACGCATAGACAGAGATAGAGATAGACAGACAGAGACAGAGACACACAGAGACAGAGACAGAGACACACAGAGACAGAGATAGAGACACACAGAGACAGAGACACACAGAGACAGAGACACGCATAGACAGACAGAGACACACAGAGACAGAGACAGAGACACACAGAGACAGAGATAGACACACACAGAGACAGAGACACACAGAGACAGAGACAGAGACACACAGAGACAGAGACAGAGACACACAGAGACAGAGACACACAGAGACAGAGACACACAGAGACAGAGACAGAGACACACAGAGACAGAGACAGAGACACACAGAGACAGAGACACACAGAGACAGAGACACACAGAGACAGAGACACACAGAGACAGAAACAGAGACAGACACACAGAGACAGACACACAGAGACAGAGACACACAGAGACCGAGATAGAGACACACAGAGACAGAGACACACAGAGACAGAGACACACAGAGACAGAGACAGAGACACACAGAGACAGAGATAGAGACACACAGAGACAGAGACAGAGACACACAGAGACAAAGACAGAGATAGACACACAGAGACAGAGACAGAGATACACAGAGACAGAGACACACAGAGACAGAGACAGAGACACACAGAGAGCAGAGACAGAGACACGCATAGACAGACAGAGACACGCATAGACTGACAGAGACAGAGACACGCAGAGACAGACAGAGACACACAGAGACAGAGACAGAGACACACAGAGACAGAGATAGACACACAGAGACAGAGACACGCATAGACAGACAGAGACACGCAGAGACAGACAGAGACAGAGACAGACACACAGAGACAGAGATAGACACACAGAGACAGAGACAGACAGAGACAGAGACACGCAAGACAGACAGAGACAGAGACACGAGAGACAGACAGAGACAGAACAGAGACAGAGACAGCACACAGAGACAGAGACACGCAGAGACAGAGACAGAGACACGCAGAGACAGAGACAGAGACACACAGAGACAGAGACACGCATAGACAGACAGAGGCAGAGACACGCAGAGACAGAGACAGAGACAGAGACACGCAGAGACAGAGACAGAGACAGAGACACGCAGAGACAGAGACAGAGATAGACACACAGAGACAGAGACAGAGATAGACACGCAGAGACAGAGACAGAGATAGACACGCAGAGACAGAGACAGAGATAGACACACAGAGACAGAGACAGAGACACACAGAGACAGAGACAGAGACACGCAGAGACAGACAGAGACAGAGACACGCAGAGACAGACAGAGAAAGAGACACGCAGAGACAGACAGAGACAGAGACAGACACACAGAGACACAGAGACACGCAGAGACAGACAGAGACAGAGACAGACACACAGAGACAGAGACAGACACACAGAGACAGAGACAGAGATAGACACACAGAGACAGAGACACGCATAGACACACAGAGACACGCATAGACACACAGAGACACGCATAGACACACAGAGACACGCATAGACACACAGAGACAGAGACAGAGACACGCAGAGACAGACAGAGATAGACACACAGAGACAGAGACAGGCACGCATAGACACACAGAGACAGAGACAGAGACAAGCAGAGACAGAGATACGCAGAGACAGAGACACACAGAGACAGAGACAGAGACAGAGACACAGAGACACGCAGAGACAGACAGAGACAGACACACAGAGACAGAGACAGACATACAGAGACAGAGACAGAGACACGCATAGACACACAGAGACAGACATACAGAGACAGAGATAGACACACAGAGACAGAGACAGCACGCATAGACACACAGAGACACGCATAGACACACAGCGACACGCATAGACACACAGAGACACACAGAGACACGCAGAGACACACAGAGACAGAGACAGAGACAGAGACACGCAGAGACAGAGACAGAGACACGCAGAGACACACAGACACACAGAGACAGAGACAGAGACACAGAGACAGAGACAGAGACACGCAGAGACAGACAGAGACAGAGACAGACACACAGAGACAGAGACACGCATAGACACACAGAGACACGCATAGACACACAGAGACAGAGACAGAGACACGCAGAGACAGAGACAGAGACACACAGAGACAGAGACACGCATAGACACACAGAGACACGCATAGACACACAAAGACAGAGACAGAGACACGTAGAGACAGAGACAGAGACAGAGACACGCAGAGACAGAGACACGCAGAGACAGAGACAGAGACACGCAGAGACAGAGACAGACACACAGAGACAGACACAGAGACAGAGACACACAGAGACAGAGACAGAGACACACAGAGATAGAGACACACAGAGACAGAGACAGAGACACAGAGACAGAGACACACAGAGATAGAGACACACAGAGACAGAGACAGAGACACACAGAGAGTAGAGACAGACAGAGACAGAGACAGAGACAGAGAGACAGAGACAGAGACAGACACACAGAGACAGAGACAGAGACACACAGAGACAGAGACAGAGATAGACACACAGAGACAGAGACACGCATAGACACACAGAGACAGAGACAGAGATAGACACACAGAGACAGAGACAGAGACACAGAGACAGAGACACACAAAGACAGAGACACACAGAGACAGAGACAGACACACAGAGATAGAGACACACAAAGACAGAGACACACAGAGACAGAGACAGACACACAGAGATAGAGACACACAAAGACACACAGAGACACACAGAGACAGAGACACACAGAGACAGAGACAGAGATAGACACACAGAGATAGAGACAGAGACACACAAAGACAGAAACAGAGACAAACAGAGACAGAGATAGACACACAGAGACTAAGACAGAGACACATATAGATATGTGCGTACACAAACGCTTACGACCATATCATGCATGAGTAAAGATATAATCGTTACGTTATCTAATGAGTTTTTACAAAACTTTGGATTTTTTTGCCGTTTCACTGTCACAATATCCTAAATCAGCTGTGTGTCACGATTTTGGGATTTCTGTCAATTTGTGTGACCTTTTTTTAACTACTGTTGGTGATACGTTTTACTCGTTTGTATTAATAACTGGATACAAACGTTTTCTGGTACAAATATGTTTCTGGCGATAACTAGGTAACATCTTTTGTATTACCACTTCAACATGAGGCAAAAACAAAGTTCAAATCCGTTCTCCCAGCCGACATTATATCTTTTACACTAATATTTATATAGGTGTTAAGTGTCTACTTTTTTAAAAGGCCACTTTTAAAATGCTGGTTCCAGTGACGTTTCTTCTAAAACATCTGACGTATAACGACTCCGAAGAGGTGTCCGCTAAAACTGGTCTCCACCAGGTATATTACAAATACATGTAGTCTAATAACGCCTGCTTTCAAATAAAAAGAATAATCTTACAATAATATTACATTTACATAGATTTTAATTTTAAACATATATATTTCAGAGTAGCGACATAAGCATTTCTAGCACCCTTCTAATCGCTGTCAATAAAAGCACGTGCAAAGCATGCGGTTATAACAAGATTATTTGTATATACAAACATGTACAAAGTGTAAGAGGACACTTTTTGAATAGCTTTGCTGGGGGTTAAGTCGTATAACATTGCACACCCGCGATATTTTCTATTTTACAAGATAATATTTCACAAGATTGCTACAATACCCGTGTTATAATGTTTAAATCACTGGCTTGTTGTGTCTTATTGTGAACAGGTAGTTCACAGGTATATATACATGTCTGCATTTAAAAAGATGTTCCGTTTGATAACCTACTTGTTAAATTCATTTGTCGTCTAAATAACGCTTTGTTGAAACTTAAACCCAAAAGAAAAGAACAGACTTATTATCATTCAAATCGCTTTTTGTGTTGCATGATTATAACTATACAGGACACTTTTTTTTCAATGCGATGACCGAAATACATTCCAAATCTGTTGACCTTGAATTATAACTTCCTGCTTGACATTAACGTTTAAAGGGAGAGTATACCCACTACATTTCCTTATTTAACTAGCTTTAGTAAAACCCTCTTTAGTATTCAAGTTGATTGTTTTTTTCGTGTGTCTCAGTGTATCTGACGTAATGATTTTGTTTCCTGTCGGAAGTGTTCGGTCTCCCTTGTGGTGTCCCGCCTGCAACGATAGCTTTTGCGTCAGTGGAGTGTCTAAGACCCACCTTGTATTATATGTATTACCTAGAGAGAAGCAAGCGGTTTTAAATTTGTCCCATGTTTAGAAAATCAGACAGCTCCGTTTATTTTTGGGTATCGTGTCCCTGCCTTTAAGATTTTTCTTCTGTTTCTAATATTGTATTGGTTGGGATTTTTACTGAATGAATACGATAATGCATGTCTGATCTTGGAATGCGTGCTATATATACGCGTTTTTTTAAACTGAATTACAACATTTATCTATTACATGGTGTGACAGTTAAAGGGAGAGTACAATTTATATTTACGTTAAGAAAATCGTATAAAGACTGTTAAGTATTTCCCCTTACAAATGTTTTGGCTGTATTTGTTTTATTGATAAACTATGGAACGGCGGAGCTGTCACATATCTTTATGATAAAGGCATACATGGTAGACTGATAAAATGGATCGCCAAATTCTTGAACACTAGGAAAATTAAACTAAGATTTAACAGGACCACGTCTGAAATCATCGAAACTGAAAACTGCTGGGTCACCCTTTCTATTCAGTCCTATGATGAATACTTTCGAGGAAAAAATAAGGGGCATGAATAACAAAAACGCCAACATCAAGTCAAATATCTCGCAGTTCATGGACGACTCAGCTGAAATCGAATTTACATGTACATTGTAAACAGAACTATTTAGTACAGCGAAAACTGTACTTAGGAACATAGAAGTCTGGAGCAATCAATGGGGATTTATCATTTATCCAACAAAAACAGAGGTTTTCATTGTAATCAATCCGAATATCACCAATCCCAGCAAACGACCCAGAATTCCCAAACCGCAAGTTAAGCGGCCAAATATTAGAATACTGCAAACGAGCAAAATTCTTGGATAATTATTTTTTTATCAAACTCTGTCTTGGCAAACTCACATAAAACACTAAGTGTAAGTAGCGCGATGTCAAAAAGATTTTGTAATCCTGGGTAAAGAGTGGGACACAGCCAAAACTTGTCTTAAAAGGGTGTACCTGGCTCTGATTCGTAGCAGAAATTTCGGCAGTATTGTTAATGCAACAGCCAGTGATACGAACCTTAAGAAAGTGCAGGTCGTACAAAATAAAGCTTTAAAAGTTATAACTGTTGCTTTCAGTGTACCTCAACATTACTTCTTCATGTAGAAACAGTAATCATGCCGCGAGCGAGACATGCTCAAATATTTGGCAAGATGCATCCGGTTAGGTGATTTACTTCCGGCGAATGAAAAACATCATACTTACACATATAGGACCAGTAGACATCAATTTGGATCTGGCGGGAAGAATTAACCAAGCAGACGACAAAAATAAGAATATTGCAATAGTGAATAGGTTCATTGGCAGTGTTCAGATATACACGGACGGCTGAAAAAAACCCGGACAAAAATAGCGGATGCAGGAAATGGTGGTTTTCTCAGAGAATAAAAAAATACTAAGAATTAAGGCGCAGCTAAGAACAGAGATTTATTCTTTCAATTTACAGCAAATGTCAAAATAATCTGCCCATAAACCGGAACCGGATCACGCGAAAAGAGATTTCTTAGTAAATGCAGAGTAAATACAGTCGTTACCGGTTTAGAGATTTCCCCGGTGCAAATCCCCTTATAATCGTTGATTGATTGGAAACCTCTCTCCGAACATTTTCGATGATTGATTATGAAAATGGATCATTTTTTTAAAAAATGCTAATTTATCTTATCTCGCAGATTCTTGGTTGCGAAACAGGTGTCTTGCCAGTGGACACTACCACTGCCTGGGCTCTGGTTGGGAATGAACTCGGACCCTCCGACCCTGAGGCGAACGCGCTACCAGTGCACTAAAGCGGACCGATTACGCATGCCTACGTTTGAGTTTACACTTTTTGGTGATAGATCTTGTAACAACAGACTGAGTATGGTACCAATCTAACTTTTGACCGACTCCTGCTATTTCACAGACTTTTGATTCAAATGTTAACCTTCTTGCTTTACCACATTCATTATTCAAACTGTTTTGAAAAAGAAATCATCAGTACGACTACATTGTAAAATGCAAGGCACGTTATAGGCTATCATATTAAACATCAATTTAGACCACCGTATTTCTATATTCACATGCGAGCTTGATCAGAGCAGGGATCAGACGCGTGTGGACACAAGCATCACCCTGGGGAGGTAGGGACCAAACGCGATCCGGTACATTATGTGCGCACAAAACTTCAAAATGTACTAGAACAATATTCTCTCAAAATAATGTTCAACAAACTTTTTATTGCATGACTTATATCCTTAATTTGTACAACACATATTTGTCTGTATTACTGTTTACTGGTATGGCAGTTGGGGTTCTCTGTATTGAAATCAACGTATCATCACCATTAGTAAGATAGAAGAACAAATCAAAACATCTCCGCAAATATTGCACAACTTTTGGCATTGTCGAACTATACCTAAAATCACCATGAATGTAGTAGCAAAACAGGCTATTTTACATATTTATTATATTACCAAATACGATGGTTTGTCTAACACTACAAAATGTATGACGATCAACTCACTTGCGGCTTTCTTAATTAAATAATCAATCTGAAATTTAAAATGTCTACAGGGTAGGAAAAGTAGTGAATTTTTGCCACACACACGCGCTCTTCAATAATATCAATACTTATAGTAAAACAAATTAGCAGGGAATAAAACGGCTAGTATAACCTACAGAATAAACTTTATTTTGTGAAAATCGGACAGGTAATAGGGACATAATGAACAAAGAACGGACGTTTTAATGCTTCTAGCCTTCGTGACTAATTTGGAGAATTAAAGAATTCGCGCGTTTTGTGTTACAGATAAATTGAATATTATTTCAATAGGATGTATCAAAACTGCATTTATTGGATTTAACTGGAATATACCAACTATGGTAAGTATTTTTCTTATTACGAAATGAAGATGTGTTTTCTTCATTGCGCTAAATATTTTTGGTTATGATTCGGAATTCAAACAATATCAAAACAAGTTTCCATATGAGTGTTTTATATACAACAGTATTGTTTACACGTCATACTGGGTGAAAAATATAAAGTACTTAAGATCCACTTGATATTTACACAGCTATCTTTTGAGTTTACAATGAAAAAAAAGAAATACGCAACTATTTTGTGTAAACAACTGACTAAAATTGTACCTTATTTTAAATAAAAAGGGGCTGTTATTTGGTTTATACAAACTTATTTAAGCTTGATTGTGAAGAAAGTCTGAAACTTATCGAGTCACGATCGAGTCCACTTCCTGGAAAAACCAGTACTAGTGTCCTATGAGGAAGTACGGTCATGACTCCAGTGGGGTTCGAACCCGCAACCCACGGAATGAGCGGCAGACACCTTAACCTATAAACCACCGCTCCACCTTTTTACACGAAGCCGTATCAGAAAATGTTTCGATTTATACAATGTATACACGTTGATGTAGGTTGACCACGACTTTTTCGGGTACATAGCCAGATATTTTGTTATTTAACAGTTTGAAAGCGGGAGTATCCGTTGGATGTCCAGATTTTATGTGAATCGCTTGACAAACTCTCCAACATATTTCGTTTCTTGTTTAACTTGGAATAAACTATGTCACTTGGCAAAGCAGTTTCAAGCAGTTCAGATTGAAACATCCGTCACCGATGGTAACTGATCTGGCGGGAACGAAGCTCTGCCGAGTTCCCGCTAAACAGTTACCTGAGGCGATGGACATTTCTATCTGAACCAAATGTCTCCTGATGGAAACTGTCTTGTACTTAAAGCTGCTCGCTCTCAGTTACGGCGAAAAAAATATTTTTTTAAAAACTGACATACTTATACATAAATATAGAATTAAAGGCTGCAATCAAAATATAAGCAAAAATCTAGAAAGAAATTTGCAGAAATCGATTGAAAATGTTGGTTAGACGGCAACGCTACACTATATGTTTATATTTGAATTTCAAAAGCGTTTGCAACGCTTTTGCATTTGACAGCGTACTAGTATTATTTGAAATTTAGAGATATACGTGACAGGAATTTATACTGGAGCCTTTTTATATGACTATATGTTCCAAAGTACGTTTTTTACATGCAGTTTGAAGAACTTTATATTTTACCAAAATCTGAGAGCGAGCAGCTTTAATATATTTCTGAATGAAAACCTATCAAAATGATGCATTATCATATAAAAATAACGATATTCAGTCGATGTGTTTGAGAAAGGGGACGTCACAATGGTTATAACCTTACGTCAAAAGTAAGACACGAGAGTCGTCTGGCATAAGAGGGGTGCTGGACCGGTTTTCCCGCATGGGCAAAATCACCGGAAATGCCGATCCGATATGCAAGAATGACTTATCAGTAAACAGTATAAGGGACGTCACCTGTAGTTTACAAAGCCTGCTTTTAAAAAAGCTAGAAAGAAGATGGAAATGATCTCTCTGTGGCCAAAAGCAGTTGCTGATTTATGCTGAAAACAAAAATAAACCAAAATGTCGCACTTTCTTGCGAGATGTTCATCGCAAAGCAAAAACAGTGACTAAAAAATTGATAGTCGCCGGTAAAAGTTATGTTTTAGACTATTCAAGCAACTATATTATAATTATTGCTATAATTATCATGGAGGTAACGATATAGTATAACATAGACTTGAAGTTGATATCTTGCCAGTTTATGTATACAAACAGGGATCGATAGAATCTTCAACTGATCTTTGATATTATATGTGTGTAAAAGGCTTTAAAACAAGGAATTCAAAAGAAAACAGACATTTACTAAATAGTTGTAAGTCACTCTTGGCTACACATACCGGTCATTGTCGCGGGTAAAATCAGCGTTTTAAAATATGTTGCAGTACCATAAAACATTCAATAATCTATGTAAAGTTGTACTCTTATGGGTGGACAGCAGCCTCTTTATTGATGAGATGTGCCAAAGTCTGTGAAGTTGGCTCGGAGATCGTACATCGACATTGGATCTGCATTCCTTCGTCCTGCATATTATCTAGATCGAAGATCAACATCAGATCTGCAATCGAGAATGCAGATCTAGATCGGACATCGACATCAGATCTGCAATCGAGAATGCAGATCTAGATCGACATCAGATCAGCAATGGAGAATGCAGATCTAGATCGTAGATCGACATCAGATCGGCAATCGAGAATGTAGATCTAGATCAGAGCTCGACATCAGATCTGCAATTGTGTATGTAGATCTAGATCGTACATCGACATGAGATCTGCAATCTAGAATGCAGATCTAGATCGTACATCGACATGAGATCTGCAATCGAGAATGCAGATCTAGATCGTACATCAACATGAGATCTGCAATCTAGAATGCAGATCTAGATCGTACATTGACATCAGATCTGCATTTGCGAATGCAAATCTAGTTTGTACATCGACATGAGATCTGCATTCGAGAATGCAGATCTAAATCGTAGATCAACATCAGATCTGCATTCCAGAATATAGATCTACAGCGTACATCGACATCGGATCTGCATGCGAAAATGCAGATCTAGATTGTAGATCGACATCAGATCTGTATTCGAGAGTGCAGATCTAGATCGTAGATCGACATCAGATCTGCAATCGAGAATGCAGATGTAGATCGTACATCGACATCAGATCTGCATTTGCAATTGCAAATCTAGTTCGTACATCGACATGAGATCTGCATTCGAGAATGCAGATCTAAATCGTAGATCAACATCAGATCTTCATTCGAGAATATAGATCTACAGCGTACATCGACATCGGATCTGCATGCGAAAATGCAGATCTAGATTGTAGATCGACAACAGATCTGTATCCGATAATGCAGATCTAGATCGTAGATCGACATCAGATCTGCAATCGAGAATGCAGATGTAGATCGTACATCGACATCAGATCTGCATTTGCGAATGCAAATCTAGTTCGTACATCGACATGAGATGTACATTCGAGAATGCAGATCTAGATCGTTCATCGACATGAGATCTGCATTCGAGAATGCAGATCTAAATCGTAGATCAACATCAGATCACATCGAGAATATAGATCTACAGCGTACATCGACATCAGATCTGCATGCGATAATGCAGGCCTAGATCATAGATCAACATCAGATGTGCATTCGATAATGCAGATATAGATCGTACATCGACATCAGATGTGCATTCGATAATGCAGATATAGATCGTACATCGACATCAGATCTGCAATCGTGTATGTAGATCTAGATCGTAGATCGACATCACATCTGTAATCTAGAATGCAGATCTAGATCGTAAATCAACATCAAATCTGTATTCAATAATGCAGATCTAGATAGAACATCGACATGAGATCTGCATGCGAAAATGCAGATCTAGATCGTAGATCAACATCAGATCTGTTATCGAGAATGCAGATCTAGATCATACATCAACATCAGATCTGCATTCGATGATGCAGATCTTTATCATTAATCAACATCAGATCGTAGATCAGCATCAGATGTGCAATGGAGAATGCAGATCTAGATCGTAGATCAACATCATATCTGCATTCGATAATGCAGATCTAGATCATAGATCGATTTAGATCTGCATCGGAAAATGCATATTTAGGTCGTAAGTTCGATCGCCATTAGATATGTAAACAACAGATCTAAGATATATTCATACCCGACTCTTACTTATGGCTTATTTATGGATTCAGTTCTTTCTCCTTGAAGTACCTCAACTGTATTTCATCAATTCATACAATGTGTCTTTGCCTACAGAGCATGCTGAAAGTTTTTTACCCTATACCGGTATTTCTTAAATGACTTTGTGATGCCGGGACGTTACAATCGACCCACAATGCTTTAGGTCAATTGTTTATATGCCACTAATGGCCGATTTTGCATTTTTATTAAGTATTTTACCTAGGGCCAAGAAAATGTACAAGTGCTTTTGCTATTAGAAGAATACGAAGTGACTAGTCAAGTTTAGTGGAATGTTTCAAAGGTGGTTATATTCCCTCTCTATCTGACATTGCGTGATTTGTTTACGTCACTCGTCCTGTTCATGTACTGTTAAGAATAAACTATCATTTTGACAAAGCAGTATGTATCTTTTAACGAAACTGGTTCCATCTTTGCCTCTCAATGCCAGCCATTTTAATGAAGTGGTGATGTCATTAGTATCCGTTGATGTCACATGTCTTTCTTTTGAGGACCGATTATCGCATCAATTTCTCTCACGCACATCTCTATAATGCACTGAATATGAACTGAAATCTCTTCTTGCCTACTGCAGTTTTTACCACTGCTGGAAAATGTCTTCTTGCCTACCAGATGGGGATATCTGCAGTTTTTACCACTGCTGGAAAATCTCTTCTTGCATACCAGATGGGGATATCTGCAGTTTTTACCCCTCATGTTAGACGACTCGCGTGAATTACTTGTGACGTAACGTTATAAACATTGTGGCGTCACTTTACCAAACACAGCATCTGAATAACGTTTGTTTTTATATTAAAATGCATCATTTCGATAAATTTGTATTTAAATATCTATTTTAAAGTGCAAGACAGTATGCAAGAAAATGTTTCTACTGTGAGATACGTGGTTCAGATGGAAATATCCGTCACTTCGGGTAACTGTTTCGCGGGAACTCGGCAGAGATTTTTTTATTCTCTTTATCAATATGAAGTAGATCTATAATTGCGTTTAGAAAGATAGTTTATTGAACAAAAGGTTACAAACCCATACGTCCGTGCAATGTAACTAAGTGTTGTAACAAGTGAACAATTCAAATTTGAATTTCGAATGCCGCGCTGGCACAACATTCAAAGTTTAGCAGTTTTGTAGATTTTGAATGTCAAATGTCGTATGTCGCGCTTGCACGACATTCAAACTTTAGCAGCTTTGTAGAGCTTGAATGTCGAATGTCGTATGTTGCGCTGGCACGACATCTAAATTTTGAATGTCGAAAGTCGTATGTCGCGCTGGCACGACATTCAAACATCAGCATTTTTGTAGATTTTGAATGTCAAATGTCGTATGACATTCAAATTCTGAATGTCGTTTGTCGCTTGTTGAGCTAACTTCACGTAAATTACAATACTCAATACATATTGTCAGAGCTCTAAAATTATAACAGATGGATTGTCAACGAGGACAGTAAAACGTCATTAAATGATTGACAACACGAACTATTCTTTAATGCCTGTACATGAAACTATTTATTTGCAACCGCCGCCAAAAGATTGTCAATAATCATGTTATATGAACATTGTAGTACTTTATTATTTGAGCAGAAAAGTGTGAACTGCAATAAATGGGTTTTCGCCTTTCAAAAGCCCTACACACAAAAGGAGACAGTTTAAGCATTTGAAGGCAATTCAACCAACATTGGACTATTTGGATGTTTCCGGTAATATTTATATTGTTCTGCCGTCTGGGGACTTTTTGAACTTTACATTCCAGTATGAAGTGAAGTTCATCATTCCGAGTGTTGTATGTGCATGTCAAACAGGTCGTTCATTTCTAGGAATTTATTTATTGGTTAATTTCATCTGTCCGTTTCTGAAAGTAATCTATGTGCTGATAATTATTGCATTGCTAATGAGAATATAAATTTTGAGACGTTTAGATTACATTTTTATCACTTAAAAACTAATATCAGGAAAACGTTTGTAAGTGGACGCTCGTGAAAAGATTCGTTTACCTGATACTTTCAATTTTATATAAAGATGGCTGAAAGGATTGGTTCGTCTGATGTCGATCTACGATCTTGATGTGAATTTTGGAATGCAGATCTGATGTTGATCTACGATCTGTACATATTGCCAAACTAGCATTGTCTTGTCTGCAACTGATTTATGATGTCTAGACAGGGGTGTGTCGGATATATACGGCAAAGTTTACAACCGTTGCATTTAAATGCCCACGAGAAATTTATTCTCAAATGTATACATGTATGTTGACACGTTACTTTTCCTTGGAGGTTTTATGACTCTTCTCCGACATCCCAGTAAAATTATCACAAAACGTACATTTCGCGGACGAATAAGCCCTGTATATCCTTTTAAAGTCACAGTAGCACTTTGGATGTAAAATACTTGTAGCTCTTAAAATACCAAGAAAGATATCTTACTGGCGGAATCGATCGTTGTTTGTTCGAATAACTTTCATAACGTTGCTTTTGAAATCGAGAGTAGATGCTATAAATGTAGTGTGTAATTTTTTTCAAGTATAAAGCAGAAAAATAGAAGTCTTTTTCGTGAAGAAGGGACAAACATATGAAAGAAATGTGTAGGTCAACAGTGTCTTAGATTAAATAGTATACAATTATGTTATTATTATATCTGTAAATTTAATCTAAAGTGCTAATGGGACTTTAAGACTTTGCATGTTGTTTCATCTGATAACTGAACTTAATTACTTGTCTCTGGTATAATACGTGCTCCCCAAAGCGCGATCTATTCCAGTTTGTTCTTTTCCATACAGAAGTAGTTCAAATGCTGAAATCTCAGTCCAGTACTGTACAGAAATGATTATGTAATGTTCTCACCGATAATAATGCTACAAACTGTATGTTACTATGTGTAAAACTGAAGAACGTCATAAACTGATATATTTTCAGAGTGAACAGTCGGCCGAAACTTTCTGAGGTATTAGTTGAAATGTTTGCTTGACCGGAAGTGGTTAAGGTTATTGTATGTATTCCAACTGGGGAGACTCGAGAGTGTCGTGACTGTGAGAGCGTACAGGGTCTGTAGTCGCTGACCTACAACGGGATCTTTTTAGGATGATATATAAAGTCTCTCGACCTGGAGTTGATGGATCAACTTCCCAATCTTCACGCCGGAGTGCCTCTCTCGACCTGGAGTTGATGGATCAACTTCCCAATCTTCACGCCGGAGTGCACTCGAAGTTCCAAAATGTGGTTTGGTTTATGGTTTTAGCGAGAAGAAAGAATAGTCAATGCAATACTATCATTTGTATTTGTTTTCAAATATGTCGTAAAGACATAAGTTATTGAATGAAGTGTAAATGATTTTAGTTTTCTTTGAATACTCATCTTCATTTAGACAGTTTATAGTCCATACCGACCCTGGTGAATTTGCCAAGACTCCAGACAGGTACAGGTTGAAGAGATATAAGGGAATCCAGGTACCAGACCGTAGCTATTTCAAGAAAAGACCCCTTGATTCTTTTACGTAACCGATGTATAGTACCGATACAAGTCAGACAACTGGGTTTCTAACTAGTTCATCTCTAGATCGGTGGGGAACATTGAAAAGCGATTCTGAAATGGCCAGTGCCCCAGTCGGGATTCGAACCGTGAACCTCCGGATTGGTAGTCCAGACCGTTCACCATTTGACCACTGCCGCCACCCCTTTGAATACTCAGGACATGTATAATTGTCCAACTCTTTGTGGATGTACTCACACTTACATAACATTTGTAACCGTATATTTATTTTATCAACACCTTATTACTTAATCCGCGTTTCTTTAACTGAAAGCAAAGTAGCCAATGTCACAACGATATTTAAGTGTTTCTCGTCCAATCCATACCCCAGGCAATCTTTATGAGTTCCGGGATTTATCTCTCTCAAAAGCTGTTACTTGTAATGTTCGTGCCGTATTCTGTTAGAATAGAGCTATGCACGCTAACCACTTCCCTGAGGCATTGCTTCTTATTAACATATCATAACAAGTAACAGGCAGCTGCAACTGTTTGCGTAATTATAAAATATTCGGCGTTAATTCAGCGTTTATGCGGCCTTCCAATATAGCAAGAGAAGAAATATACGGTCGTCCTTGTTGTAACTATCAACATGCTCGCACTATTGTCTGAATTTGACCCATGTGCCACCTTTATGTTTTCCTCGGTTTTTACCGTCAGCAAAGGATATTCACGGCTCAGTGCTCAAAATCGGAAATGAAAATAAAATAAAAACACGTGAAAATCGTGTTCACAAATTGATATCATAAATCGGTGTCTAATTAAAGAACCTTTGCAGTAAGTCTTGTGAACACGATTTTCACGTGTTTTTACTTTCATTTAGTTAAATATCGAGACGATTCTTAAACTGTGACCTAGCTCAGTACCGAGGAAGCAAGAATAGATGTGCACGCAATCAAAGTTTGAGCAAATTAAAGTTTAATGTGACCTTTACCTATGACGCAGACATCGAGAAAACGATCTTGTGAAGGTCAATGAATGTAGTCCAGTTCTACTGACAGACAGACGGACGGGCGGACGGATTTCAGCACACCGTAAAACATTCCTTATTTTAAGAACGATGATGGCGACGGTGGGCAAAAAAAAACATTTGGCTTATTGATGCAAGACAATGAAGTCCGACGATATATGCAAAATCCCTAACACACCAAGAAACAGATACAACAGTCTACATCTAAATCACGCCTGTATGCAATTAGAACTCTTCCACAACTCTTAACAGCATTTGTAAATAAAAACAACAATGTAAATATCGAGGGTTCAAAGGTAAACGGTGATAACTTCCATTTTCAACATTTTGAGAAAAACGCAAAAAACATAAATTGTAGTAAAACTTTTACTTCCGAAAAATATACATACAAATTTTGATTTTTCTATATTTGTTGACTAATTTGGATCATATCTTGTAAATTTTGCCTTGCAGGGTATGATTTGCAAACGATAATAAATGTTTGTTTGGAAATAATAAAATGAATCGTGGCATTTTACAGAGGTAAAAGGTTCTAAGTGTACTTAGATCCTGACTAACCACAATTTCGGAAAGGTAAAAGGTGATAACTGCACGTAGCACCTTTTACCTTTGAAGTGGTATCAATGAAAGTTCTAGATAAATTGTGGTAAAAAGGTGCACTTACTGCCTTTTACCTCTGTGAATGATTGAGATGTTGTTATAATTGTTGCGATATAATTATGTCACTGTTTGGTACAATGTTCCCTAATGTCATTAAGAACACAAAACATAATAATAAACTAAAACTTGTACACAACCTAATGCTACTCATTCATAGAAATTTTTCCCAACTCAAAGTATTTCTTTCTAACTACATGGTTATTAGATTATTAGAAAAATACTCACAAAAACCTCACACACATTGAAGTTGTTAATGGTTTTAATTGAAAAGTGTAATTGAAATATATATATATATTATCAAACTTTTGAGGTCAAACAAACACCAGTACTGTTGTACACCAGTAATGTTTGACAAAGTCAATTACTCAAAAACACCTCATCCATATAAAGTTTCATAATGTTTAAAAAAATAATTGTACACCGTTCATTAATATTATCAGACAGAACTAATCAATTCCAAGGGCACGCTATTTACACAAATGTCTAATAGAATGATTGCCGATTTGATAATATTAATCGTCCAACTGGATGGGGGAAGTTTGTTTTCTAAATTTCATGAACTTCACACGTCGTCTTCACTCTCGCTAACAGAAGGTAACGGAAGTTTGTCCTTCACAGATTTTCTGCAGGGCAATGACTGATAGTATGATTCATATTCTTTTGGAATCGTCCCGGAAGCAACAAGTGACAACAGATCTGCCTTTTTTACAGCGGATGTTGGAAGCTTTTCTCTGTAAGCCTTTCGTGGCACCTTGAGATATTTCTCTTTACTTCTGCTCTTGATCTGGATCAACCTTATTTTTTTGAAATCACTTGGATCAAATCCATATTTCACAAAAATACTTTGTCCACTGTCTTTACGAACTTGTATCCATTTTATATTCAGCCAGTTAACACGTTCCCCATAAACGTCGGTTTTTCATGGAGCCAAAGTTCTGGTCTTTGTACCACTAACTTGTAGTCTGTGACGTCGGTGTACTTTATGGGAACGACAATATATGGTTGCTTGCGCCGTGCTAATATTTTAACTGTTTCCCATTGAGATGGAACATGTACTTTTGTTAGGCTTTTTGCAAAGAAACTTTCGATTTATGATTTTGAGATGGGGAATTTCTAAAAGACAGTGAACTAAGCAGCTTGCTACAAACTGATTGCGATTTTGTCCCCCACACGTATCACTTTATAGTGCCACTTCTTCAATACCAGACGTCTTACTTGCAACAGAATTCACATACATGTACATGAATACACACGTTCCTACTTCGCATGAGCCTCGTTGCCCTTGCGTCTCGTCCAACAGTTAACATGACCCATTTGCATTCCCAAGATCAAAGAATGATAAATTATAACAACACAGTTTTCTCTTGTAATAGAGTTCTCCGATTAAACTGCATGGTGTTGTGAGTACAGCCTGGAGGTCAAATGCTGACGCAGAAAATGTTGAATGTTTCCTTGCTCTTTCTATATCACTTTCTTTCTCTTTTCAAGCCTTTGTTTTCCTTTCTTGGTGTGCATGATATTTTGTTTTCGTTGCATCATCTAGTTTATCTTCCGTCTTCAATGTGTCATACTGATTACAGACCGGACATTGATCTTTCTTTGGGTGAAAAAAGATAAGTTGTACTCTGTACAAAAAAAATATTTCTGTACAAAGCCTCTGAAACACAGCTTCTGTTTTGTTCTTTGCACTTTTCTACATAAAGTAAGCACATTCGCCTTATACTTAAATCCTGTGTTAAATACTTCCTATTGGAGTCTTTTCTTGTGTTAATCAACAGTTGGAAAGCTTTCAATATGCTTTTTTACAAATGATATGTGGTATTCTATGGTTTTATTTCCAGGCACTGCTTTCCCTCTCTTGTCATTTCCAACAAATAGCCCCGATGCCTTCTGTTTAGATAAACAAATAGCCGAGAAATTTCACGGAAAAAGAGATAGCAGATAGTGCACTGTGGATTGTATGAATGTAATAGTCTGTCAGTGGTAAAAGGTAATGAAATCAGTTGTTACCTTTTTCCACTACAGATTCTTCGGCAACTGTCAAATGGAGGGTAATAAGTACACTTACAACCTTTTACCTCTACAAAGTTTGTTGAAAAGAGGTTATCACAAAATTTTTGCCCAAATAAGGACTGAAGTTTACTTCAAAATTTTTTGCCAGATATAAAGGACACTTAGTACATTTGAAAAATCACAAAATGTCATTTTTCGGCCAAACTGGCAGTTATCACCTTTTACCTTTGAACCCTCGATATATCCTACTCTTTCATACGATCGCGTTCCGAGCATCACTTTTTGCGTTCCTGGTACCTGGCTGATTGGGATGGGAACGATTTTGCTCACTCGGCCATCTCCGGAATCTTATGTATGAATGACCGTCACAAGCATGTATACGCAATGTGTTTTGACCAAAGTTACGGTAGATGTTACATTGTATTTGTATGTTCCCTGCCTACGAAGCAGGCTCCCGTATTTGGGCAAATATAAACATAAAACCCCTCAAATATGCAAAAGAAACAGCGGCATGGAATCCGGATAAAAATTGTTCATCATTAAGAGGCCTTTTTCAGATAGAATTCCATTTCCAAACCTACAAGCAAACATAAAAAATGGAGAGACGCAGAATTTATGTGAGGGTCGAATAGCATGCGAGTTTTTTGGCAATTATTTTTTAATTATATGAAAAATGGGAAAATGATTCATCACCTTCCTTGTTTTTTCCTTTAAATTTATGCGCATACTGATTTCCGGAAGCTCAGCATGTGATATTCACCGAAGTGCATTTTGCACTTCATATGCAGGTTCCCCCAGCGTGACATTGACATATCGATAACATCGTTATATTTCGATAACGTTGTCTGTGACAGATTGATAACACTGTGACATTTGATAAAAATGTAACAACGTTTCTAACGTCGTGATAATTAGATAATAGGATGAAAACTCAGTAGCACAGTCTCGGTAGTTGTTTTTTTCTTCTGTAAAGGCATAAAATGTTCAGATATTAAAGTCCCAGGATCACTATGAATTTAATGATATAGAAAAATAAGTTAACTGATAGGATAAAGATAAAGAACCATGTTTTATTTACCGTTTCCAGTGTTGACATATGTTTTTCTTTTGTATTCAAGTCGTTCTTCACGAAAAAGAGTTGCCAGAAAGATTTTCTTATTTCTTTTTGCAATATCATTGAATAAAATACTGCGCTATATTTGTACCTATCGTTTAAAAAACTAAGTTATGGATGTTTTTGGTACAAATAAAGGTCATTTTTGTCTGTGAGACATTTTTCTTGGTAAAATAAGAGCTACTTGTGAATGACCTATACAAATCAGTTTTACTCTTTCTAATCTTTAATACTAGATGATAATTTTGAAATGAAATGTCATTGCACCTTAGCTCGCTAACTTCACTGTAACGTCAAAAACCTGCGTATCTCAATATGATCATAAAATTAATATAAAACGTCATTATTGTGGGAAAATAAAGTAAATAAGTCTATCAAATCCTCTGAAGTAACTACGTCTTTCTTAACACATGGAGTACTATTCATCAAGTAGATTTCTCACAATGCTGTTCTCGGTTGGGTCAACCATGTCATTGATAAAATGATGCCATTTGATACTTTAGAACGCTGCTGAAATTACTTTGTCCGATTTTTTCATAGGAAACAGTAAGAAATATACATTGCTACATGTATAGCATTAGCCGGCAACGACACAAAATAATGTTTATTACAAAACAGCTCAAAACCTTTGAAATATGAAGAATATTTTCGAACTGTACTGTCTGCTCCAGAATGTGATAACTGATTTGACATTGTCTCTATCACGTCTTCCATATTGGATACATGTACTCCGGCATCTTCAAATTTGCATCTTATTGAAGACTTAAAACCTTTCACACCAGTGCCTGTAGAAAAATAACCACTGTTCATTTTCTGAATATGATAAATGATAATCAAAAAGATCTCCGTGTTACAGAAATCTTGATTTTAAGCATAATAAATTAAAACTCCACTTTGTATCTACAAATATGCCGTTATGTACGAAAGCCTAGAAGGATCAAATAAAAAACAAAAAAAGAGTAAATAAACGCGTACGTACGAGAAATAAACGCGTACGTACGAGAAATAAACGCGTACGTACGAGAAATAAACGCGTACGTACGAGATTAGAACACGTACGTACGAGAATTCAACACGTACGTACGAGAAATAATCGCGTACGTACGAGAAATAAACTCGTACGTACGAGAATAAAACACGTACATACGAGATTAAATCGCGTACGTACGAGAAATAAACGCGTACGTACGAGAATCAAACTCGTACGTACGAGATTAAAACACGTACATACGAGATTAAAACGCGTACGTACGAGAAATAAACGTGTACGTACGAGATTTAAACTCGTACGTACGAGATTAAAACACGTACATACGAGATTAAAACTCGTACGTACGAGATTAAAACACGTACATACGAGATTAAAACGCGTACGTACGAGAAATAAACGCGTACGTACGAGATTTAAACGCGTACGTACGAGATTAAAACACGTACATACGAAAATAAAACGCGTACGTACGAGAAATAAACGCGTACGTACGAGATTAAAACGCGTACGTACGAGAAATAAACGCGTACGTACGAGATTAAAACGCGTACGTACGACTATAAAATCACGTACATACGAGAGACATATCATCATACGAGAAATTCTTGTATGTCATCGTAAACGCATGAATACAGTTGAATATGGATGATTATAAATCTATTGTTAAGCTATATTTTAAACTGGGTCTCAGTCAGGCTGAAACATTATGTTTTTTGGCAGTACACCATCGAATTATCATTAGTAAGCCTACTCTTAAAAGAACATTGAAGGAACTGAAACTGTTTCGTAGAAAAAACTATTCGGATATATTAGACGTAGCGCTTTATGTAATGAGGGAATTACAATCGGCTGGACAGTTACATGGTTACAGATGGATGCACTTAAAATGTATTCAGGCTGGATTTAGACTTCCCAGAGATACTGTATATGAGCTAATGAAAATACTTGATCCAAACGGCATTTCACTAAGGAGAAAAAGACGCCTTCGCCGACGTCAGTACTTTAGTAAGGGGCCTAATTAAAATGTAGGAAGTTAGCAGTAGCAGTGAGCAGTAGCAGTGAGCAGTAGCTAAATTATAAAATGTGAAGTTGGCAGTAGCAGTAACACAGCAGTAACAGTAGCTTGGCAGTAGCAGTAGCTTGGCAGTAGCAGTAGCAAAATCATAAAACGTGAAGTTGGCAGTAGCAGTAGCTTAGCAGTAGCAGTAGCACAGCAGTAGCAGTAGCTTAGCAGTAGCAGTAGCACAGCAGTAGCAGTAGCTGAGCAGTAGCAGTAGCACAGCAGTAGCAGTAGCAGTAGCAGTAGCTGAGCAGTAGCAGTAGCACAGCAGTAGCAGTAGCTTAGCAGTAGCAGTAGCAGTAGCTGAGCAGTAGCAGTAGCAGTAGCTTAGCAGTAGCACAGCAGTAGCAGTAGCTCAGCAGTAGCAGTAGCAATAGCACAACAGTAGCAATAGCTGAGCAGTAGCAGTAGCTTAGCAGTAGCAGTAGCAGTAGCAGTAGCAGTAGCTGAGCAGTAGCAGTAGCTTAGCAGTAGCAGTAGCAATAGCAATAGCAGTAGCAGTAGCAGTAGCTCAGCAGTAGCAGTAGCTTAGCAGTAGTAGTAGCTTTTAACTATCATAAGCAATAATATGAAGTAAAACTCCCAAAATATGACAGTTCTAAGTTAAAACAATTATTGTATCATAACAAACGGGATAGAGTAAATCAATCATTGTACATGTACATGTAAGTGTTATGTTTCATAAAGAAAGAAGAAAAGGTTAACGGGTATAGAATGGTGTTTTCTCAGGTTTTCTAAGGATTTGTTTATGTTCCTTTAATTCTGCAATCGATGACCGACTGCTTCCGTAATGCTGGTCGAACACTTCCGGATGCTCCAGGTTATCGATAAGTTTCATGACCGTTCATAACTACGTAATTTAATATGATATTTCTTAAATTTTAACTCTTCCCTATTTAACAGCGGAGATTTTCTGTGGTTGGTGTTATTAATCAGTTTCAGTTTTCAGTTTTTTATTCAGCAATTCGTCAAGTACAAAATTAAATTGTTCTGAGAATCAGGATAGATTTACAAGACTTTCCGTCCTTGATTTCAGAGCTACATTTATATACTTGCTACATTTAGAATTGATTTTTTCTATGTAGATATTTACAATTTACAATGATACAAAGATTGTAGTATCGTGTCCATAGATGTAAAAGTACGATCTACGACATGATTTGTAGCTAAACATATATATTACATGTTT
>JAFMSR010000783.1:0-41269 GCA_022818135.1 Saxidomus purpurata | reverse complement strand
TAAACATATCATAATTTCGACTGTACCAGACTGCCTCTTCCCCATTTACCGAAGCAGACATAGAACAATACCTAAGCCCTGATGAACTTGGGGTGATTGCTGTATTGCATGTTAACCATCCATTTCCTGTACTTAAGAAATAATGTTTAACAAAACTTTAACTGCACTCCGAATAAACAAATTGCTTTTAGTGAATTGAAACAATTGCCTTACAACACAGTTTATGACTTAACTTCTGTAGAATCCTATTTAATTACATTTCGAAGTTTCGGTGAAATCTAAAGTTTTATGCAATTAATACAAATGGATTGCTTTTTTCAAATATTAAAAACAAATGCAAATTGACACGTTTGTTAGCTCGTCTGGCACAAAGTACCAGAGTGAGCTATTATGATCGCATTCCGTCCGGCGTCGGTCGTCCGTCGTACGTCTGTTAACATTTTCCTTCAAGCGACATCTCTGAAACCATCGGACAAATGTTGATGAAACTAGACAGGGATGTTCCTTTTTATGAAGCCCGCTCATTGTTCAAATTATTTCATTCCATGCAGAACTCTGGTTACTTTGGCAACAAATAGGAAAAACTTTTTCTCAAGAACAGGAAGGCCTAGAGCTAAGATATTTGGCACGTGACATTGCATAGTGGACCTCATCAAGGTTGTTTAAATTATGACTTTGTAATATTTCATAATGCACCATAATATAATCATTTGTAATCTTTGAATTCTTTGCTTAAACTATATTGCCATGCAGAATGCCGTTATAATGCTATAAGATTAACACATTCCTTGCTGGTGACAGTCCATTTAATATAGGGGATAATGTTATGTAAAAGAAGTCATTTCTTTGTGTATTCATGTGTTTTTATTAATTTTCTAGTTTGATTTGTTTGTTTCCTATGAGTAATTTTCCTCTCTATGAGTTCTGTATGGTCGAGTTAGCACCTTGAACAGTATAAAAATATTTCTGGTCTTACGGAAGATTATTTGTATATACTGGCATAACCTCTAGGGATAGATCAGTATTTTTAGATTTGGCTATTTATAGCAATACATAAGCATAGCAGTCAATGTCATAAAAGGAGATAATCTATGTGAAATTCCCTGTCCAACCATTTTTAAGCAGTTATACATAAATGTTTACTTTAACAGTGTTACTTTGTTTTTACATTTATTTGTGAGAGGGGTCTGCGAAAGTTGATTCTCAAAATTATCTAAAGTTGCCAATAGTAATTTAATTTCAAATAATTTCTATTCTTGGTGATTATTTTCTGAAGAATAATCAAGTACTTTTATGAATTATTTAGATTACAATAGTCTTAATAAATGTTATGGATGAATGTGAAATAAATTGAAGAAGAAGAACCTAGAAAAGGTTCTAAGCTAACTTGAATTATGGAAGCAAAATTGGGCAGTGTTTTTGTTTTTGCCAAAACGTGGAAAGTTCAGTTTTACAGAAAGATCTTGGATTACACTCTGCCCAATTCAAATCCAACCTAACAAATAACTCCCAAACAGCCACTGTTTCCGAAACAAATTGTGATGGAGTTTGGCGACAGTAGCCAATGGTAGCCAGGTGAGCGATAAAGGGCCTGCTTAGCCCTCTTGTTTTTTATATCACTTTAGTTTGAAAGTGTACGGTTTTTCTCGTCAATCACTACTACAGATTATGCATAAAACAAGTTGATGTTTATTTTAGTGGTCCCAGGCCCATAAAACAATTTTGTAATCTACTTCCAGCAAATTGATAGAAATCAATCAATATTTTGCTCAAAATAGAAATTATATGACCCAAATGTTAATCGTCCAAATTAATTGCTTAATGGTTACAGATGTTTATATTTATTCTGTAGCTTTGCAAATAGTTTTAGAACTATCTAACAATGATTTTCTTTATTCAACTCATACATGCGTTTATTGTCAATACCTTTAAATAGATTCGCAAACATCAATCAGAAAAACAAAGAGATTTAGTTACTGATTCCGTGACACTTTTGTAAAAGAACCGATTAATTTTAATGATTTGTTAGACTAAGCATTACTGTAACATGACTTCAGCATTCAGCATTACCACTAGCATACAGACAACCATCTAGCATTTAGGTATGTTGGCTGTCTTCGATTCATCTTGATTTAGTCCATTGTACTAATAAAAATACTGACTGACTATGCGAGTGAAAAATATGTCGAAACTACTTTTGTACCAGTGTGTAAAATAGTTACAATGCAAATCCAATGGTTCACGAGAGGAATGTGTGTAAATGTTTTCTCTCTATTTTTAGATACAGCAGCCCCCTTTGTGCACTGGACCGTAACTATTGCCATTTTCTTTTCTGTTTTTGAAAGGGAGAAATACAAGGCTGCTAGTGAGCAAGTTTGGAATAAACCAAACATGCCGTTTCTGACACATGTGTGAGATGGAACGGTACAAGACGGACGGGACAGCATACAGGATTCCTTTAATATTATGACATCATGTACCTACGTAAAGCTTGGGTATAAAAAGACTAACAGCTGCACTAAAAAGTATCAGATTGTACAGCAAAAAGCATTCATTAAACAAATGCTAAAAACCTGCATTAGCATTATAAGGACCACAATAGAAATAAGGGAGAATCACTTTTCCCTTTTTTGTGTTATCCTTGGTATTGATGTGCATATCATGGTTTATAAACTTGTGTATACATCTAATTATCTGTATATGTATGCATCATGTTTGTTTTAACCATGTTTGTACATCTGTGATATACTAAAATAAATCTATCTATGTGATATACTAAAATAAATCTATCTATCTATCTATTAGCGCATGGCCAAACGTTAAAGTTTATTTAGTTTCCTTATGATTTGAAAGAACATTTTGGTAACTAAAGGTAGTTTAAATATCTCAACAATGAAAACAAAACAAATTACTGTGCTTAGGATCATAAGCGAAAATACGTCACTGAATGCAATGAAATGTAAAATCCATCATCTATACATTATTCCCTATCTGAGGGAACAGTATTTGTCTTCATTTCTTTTTGGCCAGGGGACTGAAAGTCCCCAAGGCCTAAGTTAGTATACCACATTTCAAACCCTGCAAGAATTTTAGCCGTGCTATGTGCGAATAACAACTGTAAACATGCGCTATGCGAAAGTAGTGCAAGACAGACCAGATCAATCTTCTGTTTGAATGCCGCATATGATAAGAACATGTTACAAATAAAAATAGTACATAAAACTTCAAACGACTGCAGGAAGGTATATAGCTTACGGGCTGCATTACACATTTTTTTCTGTTTTAGAAATTAATGCGCTGTTAGCTGATTACGGAAGATAAGCATATGCATATCACGGAAAAAGTACGGAAATTTACGAAAACGTACGAAGCTCGATATAAGAGTTTGTAGTTTGATTTTCAAATTTCCGATGTTATTTCATTGACAACTTTGTTATTTACGAACGATTACATATATATTTACCTAAAAATAAATGTCTCTAAAAAAGATATAATTTACGTACATTCCCGAGAAGGAACTAACGTGATCAAATTCACCCGCCATTTATCGAGGACGCTGCATGTCGAGGCCCAGTGAACGGTTTCACTGATTACAACTACAAGGTAACCCAGAATCATTTTTGGTTTTCTCTGTTATACACATTGTACAGTACTGTATTTATATTTCATTGCTGGTATTGCTTTATTTATTTCTGTTTCAAGGTCTTGTCATTGGTACACAATAATTTTCGATCCACATCATCAGATCATATCGCTTGAAGTTGTACAAAGCGCAGATCGAATTATTTGTACTGGCTTAAACATTTTATAATGTTGACTATGTGATTATTTTTCATTTAACGTACATTTCATAATAAAACAAACTTCCCTGTCACCCATATATTTGTGAATCATTCATTCTGTGTCATATATTGAATTTCGTCCTCTGCACATTTCGACCCGTGCTTTAGGTAAGATTCAACGTAGAACACGTAGGTGAAAAGTTGTTTTTCGGGGAGTTAACCTATAGCCCCCAGGCCTTCAGCGCTCACAGCGCTTTGATTCTTTTATAGGCATTATAAACAACCCGTGGTTGCGAAATTATTAACGGGTATTCTGTAGGTAGGTGGGTAGGTAGATTAAAAAGGTGGATGTTTATAAAGAGGAAACAACTCAATAAATTGATGACAGCATGTAATATTATTTTAATGTACATGAAAACCGTGTTTATTATAATAAATTGTTTTTCTTCGTCAAAAGCTTTCAATACAAAAGTAGACAGTTTTCGTAATGTGCAGGTTTCCAGATGTTTGCAATTCAAAAATGCTTTGGAATATTTGTGGTGTTTCAATTAATATTTCTACATGTAGTGCCTCCTTTTGTATAGAGGTCTTTGTAAACTTGACATTCCATTATAAAGTGAAAATCATCCCAAGAGTGTTTCATTTATATTATAAGACATTTCAGTTAATTTCTAGAGATTTTGTTTTATGCCAATATTTGTGGGTTATACTTTCTTACCATTCAAACATGGTTATGAAATTGAAACACATTGAGTTTTCAAAAGTATTTGAGTCGCTTCCTTCAAGCAGGGAGCAATATATAAAATCTAATGAAAACTTTTAATATGATAAGGTACCATTAGCCTAGTTCAAAAATTAAAGACGGTTTAAATAGTGACCTATGTCTTTACGAAGCCAGAAACAAAATAACTTGTTTAATTCAGTTTGTTTGAAGATTGAAAAGGTGTATGTATACATTCTAAACATAATAAAACTGATATACATCAGAATTTGGTAAATAAAAGTTCGGCTAAATTCCAGCGCAAATTCCAATAGTGAATCGAGCCACTTTCATTTTATACCTGATCTTTTTGATTCCGTAGCATCATTGTCAGGTGATCAGTTTTATCCCGCCCCCCCACAACGCTTACAGTCTATTCCTTCTCCGAAACGCCGGTTACATGCATGGTGTATATTGAGCTCAAGTAGGATTCCTAAAGATGTGTGTAGGGCCTCCAAATGTATGAATGGTCACCGAGGTAAAAATAGTCACAAACGTTAACCATTTTGTTCCAATATGTAAAAGCTTTTGACAAATAGGAAACCCTAACCATAACTTAAATGCGAGATAAATTTACCCCATATGTAAAAACACTTTACAACTGTTTTTCAAATTTGTAAAAACTTTTTACATGTTGGGTAAAAATATTTCCAATTTTATTAGGGTTAGGGTAAGAGTGACTACTTTATCCGTTGAGACCATGTTCCCCTTTCGGGGTCCTAGAAGTGTTAAAATATCATAAATTGCCTAGAGGAAAGGATAGCTGAGCTAAGTCTTGTCATTAGGGCTAAAATTCGAACGTAGTTGAAAGGCGTTGAAATGTGATAACTGACAACTACATTTGTACCTTTAAGTTTTAGATTACCCTAAATGTACTGGAATTTTGTTCATAATGATACTCACTGCATTTGTCCTTTCTTGTGATTCCTTCTTGTAGCATGTTGTGAGGTTCGTTATTTTAGACCTAATATAAGTGGGAAAGCTGCAATTTTCTTTACTTTATGTCAACAATATATGTCTGACTGCGGCACAGGTAATGTCATTTTCAGAAGACATATTGCGTGTGCTGCAGACAGTTGTATCGTTTATTTCGTCTATATACGTCTTCCAAAGCAAAATGACTCGGAATAGTGCAAGGTCTTAGAAAACTGTAACGTTATCATTTCCCTCAATAAAGCAGTTAATATTGCAAGTTCTGCCTAATAATTGTGATTGTGTTAATATAGGAAGATGACATAATCTGAAACATTTCGTGCATAATTATGTCATTTATTTATGTCTTCCTAACAGATGTATGTTGTGTGGTGTTAAACAAATCAGCAATAATATATAATAATAATAATAATGATGATGATGATTATGATGATGATGATGATGATGATGATGATGATGATGATGATGATTATATTATAAAACATTTGAACTGTATTACGTGCAAAAATATGTCTGCACAGTAGCTTTTATTATCATTAAATTTACAATATATTTATTTTTGTGAATCACAATGCATTACATTAATTAAACAAATCGTTAACTGTCACGTCATGTATTGCATATAGTGTACTGGAGAAAATCATAATACGTCATATAAGCTAGCCTTTCTAGCTCACACACTCGCAGACGTGGTGTTGGTGTAGAGCGTTGGTTTCTAAACCAGGTCCCATGCTTATAAAAGTTTCTTGAGCACAATCTCATACTCAACAAGTATAATGAAGCCGGGTCATGTTATATTTATTTACAAAGACATATTTAATATTAAGATACATAACCTGTGGATCGTGGATTCGAATCACAGCAGCGGCATTTTACCGCGACCATCACAAACTTTTTTTCGTAGAGATAACTGGTCAGCACCAGGAAACAGTCATCGAGAGTTACTGTCGTAAATTTAGAATGAGAGAACGTGTAAAATAAAACGAGTTCGAACTAAACTCGCAGACGAACATTCTGTTCAATTTAAAACGGTTACAGTAGAAAGGTGCGACCTAATTATTATTATTATGTATTTAACAAACATTTAGGCTAGAGAAATGAATTTAGTTTTCTTAGTTTCAAGTGATTATTATTTTTTATTCATTCTGTTTTCCGGTAGTTTATAGAAATATAACGGTGGATTATATTCCGATAAACTCACTGGCAACTCAGTGAAAATTATCAAAATCTGTTACCCGGATAAACGTCAAAAAGTAAACCGAGCGTACGGAATGCCGGAAACTATATAAGCGATGCTTTCTGACGACGTCCTCCGCAATTGTCGACATTTTGTTGAAATAAACTTAGTTTGAGACATAAAATAAACAGAAAACTTTTCGGTATCGATGTTATTTCACGATAATTTCACTCGTGAACATCAAAAGTAGCGTGCCACAGCTGAAAATATCAATTTTGGTGCCCACTTGGTGAAATTATAACGTGATATTACACCGACACCAACAATTATCTTCTATCTGTTTTCATGCTTTGATACACTAAGTGAAGTTATTCACTCACGGTTACATTTAGCTGCAAGAAACAAAACACTAGCTTTTAAGTCGTTTTTAACGAATTCGAAAAAGAATAGTTGATGTTTTTTTATACAAAACAAAAACTGATACCACTAAAAGACAAATAGACGTTTTACCTCTCCTGAAATTGGAAACGGATTTCCGCGTGCAAGGAAGCTTTTCAAATGTGGTGTTTCCTTTGTCGGTACGATATTAGCTTTGACGTAAAAGCCAGTGATAAGTAGTGAAATCACAAAGAAATGAATTGAAGTTCTCTAAACAACCGATTGTTTGTTGAATTAGCTGTGTGCCATAAGTTCATTAAGTTATGCAATATGTTTTTCAATCATACGTTTAAGTATTGAATGTTGAACTTGAATGATTTTATCTGTTGGTACACCGAGTTAAGTAACATTTTATGCTACTTTAGTGAAAAGCGATGAACGATTTGACAGGGATTTAAGCAGTCCGATAATTTCTGCTTTGTTGGTTGGTAATGCGTAGAGCAATATGTATGTGTATTTCTGTGTAATTTCCTAGACCAGTATGAATACTCTTGACACCTATAGTATGGTCTGAGAAATCTAAAATCTTATTCGAAGTGCCAGGTAAGGGAAGTGTAACTGATAGAACACTTCTCTTTTTGAGGCTAAATAAATGAACACATTTAAAGCTAAGAATTCTGACGTATAGACAATGCATTACTTTACTTTACAAAGTAGTAAGTGGATCAGATTAACTTTGACACTTGTTAATGTCATTTAACTTCACGTATTTATGGTAACAATGAAATGATAACAGTAGACTCACAGGATTTACAGATTTTAAAGAAAACAAATTTTATTTGTTCATTCATTTCAGGTTTTCTGTTCGAATTGGCGAAGATGGTAAAGCTGTAAATTAATAAAAGATAATCTTGGTGAGTTTAAAACATATAGCACAAAACTTTCTTTCTCCTAAACTAACAGACGTTTCTTTGTGTTCTTTCCTAGCACTGTGTGCCTTCTCTGAAAAGAGGAACTTTCTTGTCATTATACAAAAAGAGACATGCACGGGAATTTAATTATTTTCTGTCTAAGAAACTGTGATTGTAAGGAACTTTGTTCGTGCAGATAATGTCAGTTTAACCAAGAAATTAATGTCAGTGCTGAAGTTTCTCATCTATAAAGCAGTCTTACACTGTCGTTTTAGTAGTACTAAATAATTATTACAGAACTCTCTAAGCATCATATTCTGTCGCATTTATCTTAATTTTGCGAGAGAGTTTCTTCAAATTGCGTTTTATCTGAGAATATGCGGAACGACACGTGACCATTAATTTGACATAAAAGAAAGCCGTAGGACAGGCGGGTGGCATCAGTAGTTTGGTCTCCAGAGAAAATCACATGCTGTCATTCTTTTTCCTTGGAATTTTCATGTTTTGTCTTTTAGGATTTTCTGAGATTTTTTATTTGTATTTTTTTTCTCTTTAGAGTCATTAATTTTAATGTCTGTTGTATTTTGAGTATGATAACGAGTAACGCGCAAAAGTCACCTTATCGGATGAATGATGATCCATGCTGGGATTTTTCCAGTTTAGTTTGGCCTGAATTTTCGTTAAGGGGAATCCATGGTCTTAATCTACCATTTAAAGCAAGAATTTCAACATTTATATATACATATTAATATGGCAGTGGTGCTTACAAGCGAATCATAAATTCAACTGTGCCGTTCCATTTCTTTCGCTGTAGATGCCAAGAATAGTGGCTATAAGTAATTTCATAATAGCATTGGATCGTGTCTAGCATTCTCTTCATTAGAAAAGACTTTTTTTCAAACCCTTTCTTTCACCTAGAAATTTACTTTCTGCAATATACTAGTAGTCGCTTGATACAAAAAGCTTTAAAGACTTATGTTTAAGTTGCTGATACCCTTCACTTTTATGAAAGACATTAGTCATTTGCACTCCTAGACTAATGAACATTTCCATAGATGTAAACAAAATATATGAATGTGTGTAACAATTTAATTTCTATTGGTAATAGAGGAAATATGGACAAAAATGACTATCATAGTCAAAATTTAAAATTTAAAATTCAGACTTTCTGCTATGTACATTTTCATGTATATTTGTTACTTAAAGAAATAACTCAATGTAACTCATTTTAGACATGTTTTCAAAGTATGTACTATGTTTTAAGCTTTATTTTTATCATTGATCAATATGACCATTTTGAAAAATAATAAAACTTTAATAACAACGTACAAAATACCAAGGTCTATACTTTAAGCTCTCTTGAGTACGTAGCGCTCATGATAAGCTTTTAGGATCATTTTATGTCCGTCGTCTGTCCGTCCGTCTTTCTATCCGTCCGTCCGTCAACAGTTGCTTTAAACGACATCTCTTCCTAAACGACCGGGCCAATATCTTGTTTATTGGATTGTCCTCTCTCGTATTCCTTCAGACAAGTTGATCATTGCAAAACTCTGGTTGCTATTGCAACCAAAAGCAAAAACTTCAAAATTCTTCTCGTCATAAACCACTTGTCATATTTCGAAACAATGTAAAAGAAATGTTCCTCTACTAACTTCCTTCAAATTTTGATTCGTCAAAAACATGGCCGCCACAGGGTGAAGCTAGTCTTCCCTATTATTACTATAAGGAAAACTTTGAATATCTTCCCTAAAGCAACTGCTTTGATTCCAAATTTATTCCACAGAACTATTGTTTGGGTGACCCTTTACCTTGTTCCTTCACATAATTATGTTCGCCAAAAGATGGGCGCCAGGTGTCGGGGCTTGTTTTCTCGATATGGCTGTAACTTAAAAAATGTCTAAAACTTCTGGTTTGATTTTGAAACAATTTCACAGAAATGTTCCTTTGGTGCCCCTATACCAAGATCCTTCGAAATGTTTTTATTCGTTAAAAAAGATTTATCGCCATGGGGCGGGGATTCTTTTACAAAGAATCATATAGAAAGATAGTCTAGTCTAAAATCGCAAGTCACACTAGGGTCTGAATTATTCCCGCACTAGGGATCACATATATGTAAATATTGAAAACTATAAGATTTTTCTCGTCAAAAACCGCAAGGCCCAGATCTTAGATAGTTTGTATGTAGTCAATTGACCTACTGACCTATTTTCTTGTTTTGGCAACAGTAATGAAATTTGAATGATATGAATGGATTTGCATGTACATTTCAATTTTGACTCTGGCTGATCTTTACATACTGCCCTAGCTTCTGTTCTTGAAGCACAGTTTTACATTTCAACATTTATTGAAGCCACAACAATGACATTTCTTAATCTGTGGGCTTCATGTTGTCATGAACTCTATTCATATTTACTTTTGTATCATTTGGAGATTTAGCTGTGATATATAAATAGTTTGGTCAGCGCTAAAACAGGCTTCAGTCTGGTACTTCCCACAATTCGTTTATTCATGCTAAAGATAAAGTATCCCGTACAAGATAGATAGTCGTATTTCTAAGAATGATTGCTTTTGTTACACAGAAATCAATCCAATGGCAATAGAACAAATAGACAGAACAAACCCCGCTGCTATAGATTAATTTAATGGTGATTATAAGTTGTTTATTTCCCAATATAGTTCGATTGTCGGCGCTATATCTGTCCGATATATATCGGGGTCGTTATTCTTGTGTAGATAGAAATCACAGTGTTGAAATACAGCTGCTATTTAAATGTGTATTTATCGAGAAGCTGGCCGTTTTAAGGCGGGAAACTCAGATCCCACATATTACATTAAAACGTTCGTTAGTTTGTTCTGTACATTACACAAAGGAAATATAAACCGTTGTTTAGAAAAGATCCTTTAAAGTATCGTGTTTTACGCCTTTTTCTCTTCTAAATACATGTTAGTTCTTGCTACACACGCTTCTATAAAATATGGAAACGCCCCTGCAGTTCAGTTACAAATGCAGACATCACAATTTGATAATATTTTAAAAGGCCTTGACATTAGAATAAAAAAGATTAATATCTGTTAGACATTTTGCTGACTCTTAGTCGCCCGTTTATAGATTTAAGTAAAAAAACGTAACCTTTGATAGTAGAATACATTTTTCCTAATATGTATATGCAATGTTATGGCTTAATTTGTATAACAAGTGAATTTAGTGGAAACAATATCATATACAAAACATAGAACAGTAACGTACAGTAGCAATAGTATCGCAACAGTATTTTCATCAATATCAGTTGTATTACAATGGTAAAACTTGGTCTCAATATCATCCCTATATAGCTAACAAGTCTGTCACAATGTATGTCCAGAGAAAAGTGCTTACCACCATAGTGCGTTAGATCGTCGATATATTTTGGTGGTAAGGTTATATCTTGTAAACATGGATTGTCGATACTGTTCTTGGTCCTTGTCGGTGTGAAGAAATGTCTTGACACTGGTTTGAAGAATTACCTTAGTGTTTATAGGGTATAACATAAAGCAACAAACATTATAGTGTGAAAAACTCCTTCGCAAAGCAGCATGTATACTTTGTATGAAAGTCATCGGTAGAAGAAAGATACTATACACGTTACACACGTTATTCAGATTGATATGCTAGGACGACGTCGGAAATAAGTCTTCGGACTTTCACGGATTATCCTGTGTATTTATTATATCTGAGGTAGTTGAATTGTTACTTGATCTAATGATATTCTTGAGTCATGGTAATGTTAATCATGATGTAATTCCATGTCTGTGGTACTTACATTTATTTAACTTATGTGATTGAATTACCAAAACAAAACCTAATATGTTATAACTTGTTTGAGATACATGCACGAATAAAACTTCTTTAATCGTGATCATCAACTGTGTTACATATTCGTTTTCATTTCTAGAAATATGTTATATCAGGGAAAAGTCAATGACAGACTACTTGTGAAGCACTGTACGCTGTGTTATACTGACCTGTGATGTATTTAAACGTTTAGTAGTATTTTGTGCGTGAAGTGTGCACAGATAATGTTTTCTAAATTTTTAGGAACGGCATGGCTGTGTTTGATCTTATACAGATAAGTACACCATTAATCTAGTTGGCGCTCTGATACGGTAAAAGCGTACTTTTTTGCTTCTTTTCGCAAAAGTACATGGTGTACTTATTTTTGCATAAACAAGTCTGCTATTTATAAAGGTTTTACGTTTTTCATGGTTGTAATTCTCAAATAAAAGTTCATTTAAAGGTCCGTTAGTAAGACCGCATCGAATTTTCTTTTAAATCTGGAATTGTAACGGGTGTCTTCTTAGTAGGAATAAACATGGCATACTACATCGAATATTGTGTTGAAAATTTTAGTTTAACTAAAACAATTAATTATATTTTGCTTTTTCGAAAACGAAAGTAGGTTTCCTAGTCTCCCAGAAAGAGGCTGTAAATAGGCTGTACATGAATAAGTATAACTATTTTGAATTATAGTTGAAATAACTTTACTTCCATTGATGTGCTATGTATATCACTGACTGTTAACAACATGCAATAAAGCGAAAGTAGGATAAAAAGACCACCCAGGTCAATCTATGGAAATACAAAAAACATTCACTTATTTTTCTGCAGCAGTATTTCAAAAAGGGAAATACTCTACGGCTATTTTAAAGTTTTAAAAGCCAGTTCCAAACTGTATTTCCTTGTTACAATTTCAGATTTAAAAGAAAATTCGATTTGGTCTTAGTAATGGACCATTAAAGACTTTTGGTTTAACTTCAATTATTTATGATTTCCTGTTTATCACAGATATTTGACACACAACTAAAGTAGAAAATTGACTTGTATTTCCGACTCAATAATGACAATTACAGAGGCAATGTCGGAGGCTATAAAATAAGGAAGATTTAATACGTAATTACGGGAGAGAGGAAAAAACGACACATGGTGTATTGATTCAATGTATCAAATCCATGATAGCTGTGCTAGAACAATGTATAAAAGACCTGCAGCCCACAAACCAGACATTTAAAATGTTTAGCATTTAGGCCGAAAATCAAGAGGCATAACTACGATAAGTACAACAGAGGGACATGAAGGCAAACCAGACACACGCATGGCGTTGACCTTCACGCTTGTCTAACAACCAAGTAGAACTAGTGTTGAGCGACGTTGCTTCCCTTTTGACCTGATGACAATTCCGACAGTCATTGGATGAGAAGGAAAACAAAGCAATCCCCATTTAAACAGAAGATTATTAAGATATAAAATCTTCCTCAATATAGAAGAAGACTACTAACACGTGGTTCAAAGGGACTAAATGTTAACTAAAGCTTTTAGTCTAGGAGTTAAATCATTGTACATTTTTTAATTCAGTGTTTTACAGAATTTATAGCAACAATATAGTTGTATTCGTAATTAAGGAGTAAGTATACACACTCAAACCGGATACGCTAACAGCGTAAATACCTTTTAATGAACATTTTTGTACAACATCATCAAAAGGTGTGAAGTTGGCAATATTAAAGCAAAGTCATCTCTTTGTAAAGATTTGTCATAAAAGTTGCAGGGAATCGCTGATTTACAAAAATGTGTGAAAATAAATTACAACCCGTACAAAATTGTAACAAGATTGTTATTAAGTCTGGTATTTTAAGTTTTTAATTTCTGTAGAACATACTAGAAAATTATACTGTCTTTATTAATTATTTCTAAAACTTCTTTCCAAAACTTGCATACTCGTTTGTTGAGTCTTATCCTCCGTTCATATAAGAGAACCGGATTTTCTTGCATACCACATCGGGATATCTGCAGTTGTTACCAGTGCTGGAAAATCTCATCTTACGCCCCCTGGTGCAAGATGACATAATGACGTCAGAATGGACTAATTTTATGAATGTATTTGTAAATTGATACATTACTACAAGAAAATAGCGCGTAAATATAAGTAATTAGTACTATTTTATTTTGCTACCATTATTAGAAAATGGTATGCAAAGAAAAAGAATTTATCACTGGCTGCACGTGCAGATTAGAAGATCTGGCTCGAGGGTACCTGTTTTGGCGGTAACTCGGCAGAGCGTCGTTACCGCCAAAACAGTTACCCTCGAGCCAGATATTCCCTTCTGCACGTGCAACCAGTGAAAGATTGTTATAGTACCAAATCATATTGAAACAGAGGCAGGATAGTCACTGTGTTTAAAAATAATATTGTCAATATAATATCCAGTCGATTAATGGAAATACATTGTATATGATGTTACTAGAATATGGTTAAATAAATGTTTCTTATAGATCTATGACTTAAATTGATGACAGTAGCTGGAAATATGTTTGTTTCAACCCATGGTATTTTCTGCGTCTCAATGATTTTATTAAATGGTTTTGAAAAATGCGGTGTACATGATTAATGCATCTAAAAGCGAGTTGTGCAACGTCTTTAATGATAATATTGAGCTTTCCGATGTTTGAGCGGTTATGATACATTGCTCGTTGATTACATCTTCCGCTGGCGCTATTAACAGTATCCGTAATTATTCCTTGTAGCACGCTGTGACGTTCGTTATTTCAGTCTCGAGATCAATCGAGCAGCTGCAATTTTCTTCCTTTTGTATCTGTTATATATGTCTGATTGCGGCACAGGTACTGTCATTTAATAGAAGATATATTGCGTGTGCTGCAGACAATTGTATCATTTATTTCGCCTTATATCTTCCAAATTACATCGACTGGGACTATAACGAACTGTTTAAGAACCGAAAAGTCATCATTTTCTCACAATCAAACCGTTAATATTCTCATAACAGACGAATAAATATCTTCGTTATTTCAGATGGTATCACAGAATACTATTATTGGTCCTTTGCCACTTATTAGGCGTCTGTATTTTTTCTCTTGTCCGTCGATTTTGTTAATTGCCAACATATTTTATGAGTTTTACAAAGGGGGTTAGGGCATGTTCATCGTCCAAAATCTTACAGAAGGAAACTGAGTTCACAACAGTATTTTTGTGTGAAACATTTTGTGATATCACACTTCACAAGAGTAATATTTATGTTAACATATTTAAAACTTATTATCATCAACTATTGTTCATTTAGTCTTAAACTGTTCACAGAAAATCAGTATATACAATAAAATAAGATTTGATAAGACGTTAGTTAATACAGGTTGCGGAGCAAAGAAACAAAAACTATTTTAATCACAAAATTCGGATAATGTACATTTGTTTTGAAGTTAAGAACTCTTTTATCTTCAGGGCTTCATTTCAGTTTTTGTTCTATTTCTTAGAAACAAAATAACCGCTTTAGGCCCAGAGGCAAAATTACTCCTGCTGTTGTATTTTAAAAAAACACAGAGATGAGCAAAAAGAAGTGGGTTGTAACAAGGCCACTTGTCTTTTGGGTGAGACTTTAAGTTCAGCTGTTATGTATACTAGGTGCTATATATCGGGCATGTAAAAACCAGGAGTGTGTCTGGAACTGGAATACATTTTGTATTTTGCACTGTTCTGATATACTGAGAAAACAAAGTAAAACTATGTTTTTGGTGTAACTGAAGTCAAAATATGCGTGCAACCTATTCTTAAACTCAGGACACGAATTCACAACAGTTGGTTAGTCGTAATCTACCCCCTTGTCATTATATATTTGCTTTGATCTAAATGTTAGTGATAAATAGAGAAATCACAACAAATTGGATTACAAGTTCTGCCAACGACTGATTGATTGTTTGAAGAATTAGATACAAATGTATAAATGTCGCTTTTAGTTAATAAGATTCAGCAATGGTGTCTGACGTCTGTGAGACATTAGCAAATTAAAAAGGGAAAGTTTAATATTTTTTATCATACGGCCATTTTATGCTACATTTGCACGAACTGATTACGTATTCGGTCAGTTCTGCCTAACATTCCATTTAACCAGGATTTGTTATATTAACGGATTGTGAAACAGTGCGAAAAAGGTCGAATTCTCTGCCGTAACGAGATTTTCCGAGATTTTGCGAGATTTCATCATCACAACGACGCCATTTTAAGTAAGCGAATACAGAAAATCATCGATAATATCTTCTTCAATCTCTAAAATATTATCAATCTATCAACGTTGAATTTCTACATAACAAATTGGTAAGTTATGATTAATCCACTGACAAGTTATTTGTGAGAAGTCATATCGATTTTTTTGCAATATATACCCTTTCAAGTGCAGATCATCTGTAAGAATGTTTGACGAGAAAGATGAGAAAATGGCGGAGCTGCGGCTAACATAGCCCAACTTTGTAGCGACTTTCTGTCGTTCTTTTGTGTTTGCGTGAATAATATGGATTTGGTTGCATTGAGAAAGGGTTTGTTAAGTGTTCGCAGTAATTTCTTTTGTTAAAAAGCGGGTAAGTGATGAAGGAGAAGTTCGTAAATTTGGGCCAATTTTAACTTTTGCGCTGAAAATGGCGGCAAAATGGCGAAATTTGCAAAACCAGGTTCTACATAGTAACGAATTTTCGCACCGATGTGGTTATTGAGTCCCAATGTTGAATTAAAATATATTCATGAATCATTGATACACATATTAAACTATTTGCAAACCCGTTACAATGGCTAAAAAATTGTTTAAAACACATTTGAAAACGAGCGTCATTCGGCTGTAAATAAGATTGGTAGCCATACTTGTTATGCTGTGCGTTACTTATAGCCCTAAGAAAATAATATATCTTTTTACATGAAAATGATCATTTTAAGCATGTTAAATGACTGATCTCTATAAAAAAATCAGTTTCATAAGTATTCACTTGATATCACGGTTAAAAATGTGCGTAGATGTGTAAAATTAGATTCCATGTTGTGTTGAGCAATTGCGATTTGTTGCAATTATTTCGTTTTTTTCTGAAAACATACCAATTAATTTGTTTCCGATCAAAAGACAACACAACTATTAGTAAACGATGTCGATAATTATTTTGATGACTTTTTACAAAATTAATATCAAAATAAAATGACACAAACATGTCGTGAAGAACTTTCGCACCTTTCACGTTGTTTTTTTTTTTTTTTGTTGATTGCCTTTTTGCCGATAAAAGGAAAATTAAATGATTTATAATATATAACAAAGTGATTTCGGTTTTGTAAAAAGTTTTAAATTCAGTTTTCAGTTTTTTATTCAGCAAATCGGCAAGTACTTGCCTTTGGCCACTTAACATGTGAATAAGATGAATACGGCCAAACACCAAATAGTACAATTACAAATATGCTTATATAAACATGATCAAATTAATTTGCTCTAAGAAGCAGGTAAATTTACAAGAGTTTCCGTCCTTTTTTTCAGAGCTACATTTAAATATTTTGCTACATTTATGATTGTCTTTTTCTTTTTTGATGTTAACAATGATACAAAGATGTGCATATTAGGCCATGATGTATTTCCCAAAAATTGATTTCTTATATTAGAGTAGAATGGACAGCACAATAAAAAGTGATATTCTGATTCTATCCTATTACATGTACAAAATTTACAAATCCGTTCTTCTCTAGAAGTACCAGAAAATCTACCAGTTTCTATTTCTAAATCATGTGAACTTAATCTAAATCGAGAAAATTGTTTTCTAAGTACATTATTTGTAATTACATCAAGATATTTTTCATAACAGAAATCCAATTTGAATTTTCTATAATATTCAAGTTTTGGTAACGTCGTGATTTGAGCATGCCAGACCTGGTTATACTGGTCACGTAACCGTTGTTTAATTAACGGTAAATAATTAACATTTATATCGAAGTCAGTCCATATATAAGTAAGACCTAATGAATCTAATAACGATTTTACATGGAATGCCCAGCACTTATTACTATTACTGTTGCACTGATCAATGAAAGATCTTTGAATCGGTGAATCAGTGTTTTTCATTATCTTTAACCAGTATTTTAAAGCTCTTTCTTTACAAATTACAGATAAAGGGTATCTACCTAGTTCGCCAAAGACTGCGGAAGTTGATGATAAAAATAAAGAAAGAAGAAAATGGTCTTTTTTTAAGGTTTTGTTTAACAGGTATATAATTTTATTTTTACGATCGGAGCTCGGTTGCTTCCGTAATCCTGGCCGAACACTTCCGAATGATTGATCTAACTGCTTCAGGCCATCGATACGTTTTATGGCCGGACATTACGTAACATTTATCATGATCTTTAAAACGTTGTATATTGGGTTTTGTTTTACATTAAAATACAAACTGGGTTAGAATCTTCAATTTTCTGTTCATACAAAGGCAAAACCTTTCAATGAAACCGGATATACATGATATCGTCTTTATAGCGAAGATCCATGAAATTTTCAGTATAATTATCAATATTATTTAGCTGTTGATGTTAATTTGCAACACATAAAATATTCACTAAGCGTGCATTTTTATTTCGAAGCACTTGCACGGGATATTTTATTTTGTTTTACATTTTCTTTGTCTCGAGTGAAAGGCAAGCATTCACTCAGCTGAAATTAGTGTCATTTTATAGGTGTCAACATAGAGTTTCTTCCAGATTCAAAATACACAGATAAAAGCAGGTTGTCTTATTCCTCGAATATTTTGTCTTTCAGTTCACCCCGGAGAAATAAACTTATTATTATTGTAACAAAAAGAAGAAAAAACACGCGAGGTTTGATCGGTGTGCAGAGTTTTAAATGACACCATCTGTAAAATTTAACAGGTATTATTCTACTGCAAAAATGGAAAAGTTGTTTACCACATTAAATCCTTATTTCTTCTTAATTATAATTTCAAGCAATGTGGACAGTGTTACAATCCAGCTGTAATTTTGAAGGAAAAATATATTTGACCATATGGTTTGAAACTGAAAAACCACATTCTTTTTACGACATTCAACATCAAGCGTTTACTAGAGTATGTAAAATCCATTGATATTCTGAAAAGGAAACGGTGCTATGTCTGTACTTGAAAATTGTAGGTCTACAATTTTCAACAATTCTCACAAGCAAACATTACGCACGTGTAAAGGGATCAGCCGAATAAGAAAAATCAAGTGCACACTAGATTCATTTCCATTATCATGTCAAAATTCACGAATGTTGTAGCTTTTGCATTACTCTGTGACTATTGGCAATTAATCTTCTTTTTCTTGTAAGAGCACATAATATATAAATTTGTGTACAAGGATATCTAACTGATACAATCACATGCATTTGCAAAAAAAAGAGACATGACGAATGATGTTATCAATATTAATCAGGATATGTATGAAATAAAATGCATCGTTTTTTTGGGGTTCGCTAAGAGTGTACTTTCGCCTACGTAACCTTCCCAAAATAGAATGTGTCATTATTATTTAAACCAATCTGCACATATTCATGTCTGCCATCTATCCATAATTAAACAAAATGCATCATATCTTTATTTTCATCTATGTTAAGATGGTTTAAAGTAATATTGAATTAGCTATGTTTTGCTGGTTTTGAGCTGTTAATTTAACTAAAGTTATAACTGAAGACGAGTCATTATGGCAAGCCAATTTACTATTTAATAAAAAAGAGATTATTTTCTTATTATAATAAAGGGGATATATTTATTAAATTAAAAAATATCTCTGTAACTAAATAAGGAGATGTCTATCATAAAGATATCTAATTTTTTTTAAAGATATTTCACAATACTAAAGAGATATCTCTTAGTGTAGTAGATATATCTCTTAACCGTAAAGAGATATCTCTCCAACATCAAAAGATATCTATGAAACGAGTCATCTATTTAAAATACAGAGATATGTCTTAACTTTAGAGAGATATGTCTGTAACTGTGAGAGATATCTTTCAAAAATAGAAAGATATCTCTCAAATGATGTTAAAGACTCAGTAGCACAATTAAATGTAACTCTTATTTTACCAAGAAAGATGTCTTACCAGCGGAAATGACCTTTATTTGTACCAAAAACATTTCCAATTTGCATTTTATTAATCGTAATTACATGTTTGAAATATAGCGCAGTATTTTTTCAATGATATTTCAAAACAAGAGCTGTTCCTCATAAGTGACGAATGCCTCCAAAGAGGTGTCTCGTAGGTCTGTGTCCTTATGGAACCAGTACTTGCGCATGCTTTTGCAACATATTTGCCGTGTGCGTCTGTACTTGAAAATTGTAGGTCTACAATTTTCAACAATTCTCACGAGCAAACATTACGCACGTGTAAAGGGATAATGTTGTAGCTTTTGGATTAATCTGTGACTATTGTCAACAATTACTTCCAATGAATTCTATTTACTACATCCGTTTTTTACATTAAACTCCTTAATGACTGAATATGTGACTGTAATGAAGAAGTGCTCTCTAGTTAAATCATTATTATCATTATTATCATTATTATTATTATTATTATTATTATCAGGAATACTATATACTGCTCCTGTTATTATTATTATTACTACTACTACTACTACTACTACTACTACTACTACTACTACTATTATTATTATTATTATTATTATTATTATTATTATTATTATTATTATTATTATTATTATTATTATTATCATTAATTTCGAGTAAAGTGAATGACACTGTTGAATGTTCTTTATCTTCTGGTAGAAATGGTAAAATTTAAGCAAAAGATTATCCCCTTTACGCACAAAAGTAACATGTCAAGTTCAATATCTCCCTTGGGCAATATTCAAAGTTTAAGGGGATTAAAAGATACAGTTTTGCCCAAGGGAGATATTGAACTTGACATGTTACTTTTGTGCGTAAAGGGGATAATCTTTTGCTTAAATTTTACCATTTCTACCAGAAGATAAAGAACATTCAACAGTGTCATTCACTTTACTCGAAATTAATGATAATAATAATAATAATAATAATAATAATAATAATAATAATAATAATAATAATAATAATAATAGTAGTAGTAGTAGTAGTAGTAGTAGTAGTAGTAGTAGTAGTAGTAATAATAATAATAACAGGAGCAGTATATAGTATTCCTGATAATAATAATAATAATAATAATAATGATAATAATGATAATAATGATTTAACTAGAGAGCACTTCTTCATTACAGTCACATATTCAGTCATTAAGGAGTTTAATGTAAAAAACGGATGTAGTAAATAGAATTCATTGGAAGTAATTGTTGACAATAGTCACAGATTAATCCAAAAGCTACAACATTATCCCTTTACACGTGCGTAATGTTTGCTCGTGAGAATTGTTGAAAATTGTAGACCTACAATTTTCAAGTACAGACGCACACGGCAAATATGTTGCAAAAGCATGCGCAAGTACTGGTTCCATAAGGACACAGACCTACGAGACACCTCTTTGGAGGCATTCGTCACTTATGAGGAACAGCTCTTGTTTTGAAATATCATTGAAAAAATACTGCGCTATATTTCAAACATGTAATTACGATTAATAAAATGCAAATTGGAAATGTTTTTGGTACAAATAAAGGTCATTTCCGCTGGTAAGACATCTTTCTTGGTAAAATAAGAGTTACATTTAATTGTGCTACTGAGTCTTTAACATCATTTGAGAGATATCTTTCTATTTTTGAAAGATATCTCTCACAGTTACAGACATATCTCTCTAAAGTTAAGACATATCTCTGTATTTTAAATAGATGACTCGTTTCATAGATATCTTTTGATGTTGGAGAGATATCTCTTTACGGTTAAGAGATATATCTACTACACTAAGAGATATCTCTTTAGTATTGTGAAATATCTTTAAAAAAATTAGATATCTTTATGATAGACATCTCCTTATTTAGTTACAGAGATATTTTTTAATTTAATAAATATATCCCCTTTATTATAATAAGAAAATAATCTCTTTTTTATTAAATAGTAAATTGGCTTGCCATAATGACTCGTCTTCAGTTATAACTTTAGTTAAATTAACAGCTCAAAACCAGCAAAACATAGCTAATTCAATATTACTTTAAACCATCTTAACATAGATGAAAATAAAGATATGATGCATTTTGTTTAATTATGGATAGATGGCAGACATGAATATGTGCAGATTGGTTTAAATAATAATGACACATTCTATTTTGGGAAGGTTACGTAGGCGAAAGTACACTCTTAGCGAACCCCAAAAAAACGATGCATTTTATTTCATACATATCCTGATTAATATTGATAACATCATTCGTCATGTCTCTTTTTTTGCAAATGCATGTGATTGTATCAGTTAGATATCCTTGTACACAAATTTATATATTATGTGCTCTTACAAGAAAAAGAAGATTAATTGCCAATAGTCACAGAGTAATGCAAAAGCTACAACATTCGTGAATTTTGACATGATAATGGAAATGAATCTAGTGTGCACTTGATTTTTCTTATTCGGCTGATCCCTTTACACGTGCGTAATGTTTGCTTGTGAGAATTGTTGAAAATTGTAGACCTACAATTTTCAAGTACAGACATAGCACCGTTTCCTTTTCAGAATATCAATGGATTTTACATACTCTAGTAAACGCTTGATGTTGAATGTCGTAAAAAGAATGTGGTTTTTCAGTTTCAAACCATATGGTCAAATATATTTTTCCTTCAAAATTACAGCTGGATTGTAACACTGTCCACATTGCTTGAAATTATAATTAAGAAGAAATAAGGATTTAATGTGGTAAACAACTTTTCCATTTTTGCAGTAGAATAATACCTGTTAAATTTTACAGATGGTGTCATTTAAAACTCTGCACACCGATCAAACCTCGCGTGTTTTTTCTTCTCTTTTTGTTACAATAATAATAAGTTTATTTCTCCGGGGTGAACTGAAAGACAAAATATTCGAGGAATAAGACAACCTGCTTTTATCTGTGTATTTTGAATCTGGAAGAAACTCTATGTTGACACCTATAAAATGACACTAATTTCAGCTGAGTGAATGCTTGCCTTTCACTCGAGACAAAGAAAAATGTAAAACAAAATAAAATATCCCGTGCAAGTGCTTCGAAATAAAAATGCACGCTTAGTGAATATTTTATGTGTTGCAAATTAACATCAACAGCTAAATAATATTGATAATTATACTGAAAATTTCATGGATCTTCGCTATAAAGACGATATCATGTATATCCGGTTTCATTGAAAGGTTTTGCCTTTGTATGAACAGAAAATTGAAGATTCTAACCCAGTTTGTATTTTAATGTAAAACAAAACCCAATATACAACGTTTTAAAGATCATGATAAATGTTACGTAATGTCCGGCCATAAAACGTATCGATGGCCTGAAGCAGTTAGATCAATCATTCGGAAGTGTTCGGCCAGGATTACGGAAGCAACCGAGCTCCGATCGTAAAAATAAAATTATATACCTGTTAAACAAAACCTTAAAAAAAGACCATTTTCTTCTTTCTTTATTTTTATATAAAATATATCACTTAAATGTAGAATGGTTGTTTTACTCAATCCCGTTTGTGATTCTAAAATAATTGTTATCGTTTTTTAATAAATTGAAGATAAACTGCAAAATTTTCAGTTAAAATTGTCACATTTTGGGTGTTTTACTATATGCTATATAGTAAAACGACGGGTAGAGTTTTTAAGTTCAAAAAAGACCAAACAAATAAAGTCTCAGAAAAATAAAAAAATATTCATTAAAAAGGGGAAATGTTATATTTTATCATCCCGTTTGTGATTTTAAAATAACTTTATTAGTTTAAATGTTATCGCGAGTTAATGACAGTGCTCCTATATAAACCTATAGTAAATTTGTGGCGGGTATTGGCCCTGGCTGTGACACTTTTTCTGCCACATGTCATAGTGTGCAAAGTCAAACTATACCTTCCAGGTTAATTTATTATGTTGTTAGTCTGTGTATTGTGCTCTTTTAGGTAATGTTAATTTATTCTTTTTTTTAATATCTTAATATATGATAAACAGGGAGAGCATCTTGTAACTTTTGCAGATTCGGCCATAATCAAGATGCTCTCCCTCTTTATAATGTAGTAATTATTCATTGATTATATTTTTTCTAAAATTTCTGGAAAAAAATGATATGATTTGGTCCTAGAACCACGCCGACTGACGTGGTTTGCGATATACAATTTCTCTGGAGTCTTATTATTATGAAGAGATATTTTATTGTACATTAAAGCAGTAGGTAGACACACAGTTTTAATCACATTTGCCTAAAATCACTTATTTCTAAATCAGATGGCTGGCTCCTCTGTTGACTGATTGTTCCGCCCATGCTTGCTACAACTCGCACGGTTACAACCGGGAATTCTTTACAGTTACTATCAAAGCTTTTCTTTTTCTTTTTAAGGTAAACCGTGTTACTTGTCCGCTTAAAACAAAAACTTTAACACAGAATAAATCTTATTTTAAATGTAAACGTGATACGCGACATTGCTTTTGTTTCTTAACAAGTGATCTTGTTACAGGTTTAGTATTTTGTTTCAAACAAAAGAGTCAAATAGTAACGTAGTCTGTTTACAAAATGTAGAAATTGATAATCATTCATTGCATGTCTTCCTAAATTTTAAGGTATGGACATGCAGTTAATAAATGCAGAACTACGTTTTAAATTTCAAGCACACGAATGCAAACATATAGAGGATATCAGACTGGGTGTGTATTTGGATATTTATCATGAAGTACTGCAAATCATAATCATCAGGTAAAATGATTTTAAAACACAATGTTATGATTTTAATATCGTAAACATATTAAGTATTTTCTGTTTTCTACAAAATAGTTTTAAGCTATCCACGATTAAATTAGAATCCCAATTAGATTATTTCTCGTTTGTTAAGTTTAATTGGAATGTACTAGTTTTTAATTAATTTTAATCATACCTCTATTAGAGAATCAAAGGACTGAAAGTGCTGGAGGGTCGATTGTCTCTGAACACATGTGTAAATATCAGGGCAACCCATGCATGAGTAAAGTTATCAACAAACTGTAGACACAAATGTCCACAGAGTTTGACCTTTAATCATATGTGTAAACTTTACTTTTGATAGGAACCCATGTGCTTACCTTTTGCATTCAGTGACTACATGTATGTTCAACTACCCTATAAAGTATCATAGCTGTGAATGGTAACTGAGAAGTGGATTTTTACAAACCTGAACTGAAAATTCAAAGTTTGCACAACTTTTAATGTCATTCAAAAGTTATGGGATTTGCCCATAGGGTTGAGTGTATTGTGTCAATAATACAAAATAAATTCCTATCCTAAATTGTAGGCAAAAACTGAACAATGTGCAAGATCAAAGAAGACACAGAGTAAATTAATAACTGAACAAGAAAAACAGTGATACAAAGTATCACAGCGGGCCCACAAACAAAACTGACATGTAAATATTCTAGAAATTGGTGATGATTGATGTTGAGGCATGGCCCCAAAAGAACCCAAGGAAACCAATTCTGGTTGTACAAGCAAAACCTGACACGACTACTGACTGAACTTTACTGTTATCGAATAATATGTATACAGTATGTCTTATTAACATTATCCTTATAAGTTTGACATGAATGAAGTTTTCTATGATTATTTGCTGTAAAACATTTAAAATGGTTTAAAGTCTTAAAACTATAAGTAAAACAGAAGACAAATGTAAAAAAAACTGTATTAAATGGGTTTCGAACTCGCGTCCGCCGCAGTAAGTCTTTCAATTTCCAGCATCTCTACCAACTGCTCTGTGTCCGCCGAATACAGTGCTATTGGTAAAAAACGAGTTGTTATAAATTTGTATGTCCAAGTCGCATATTAATAGTTTTTACGATTAATTACACATTTAAAGATTAATAACGAAATAATATTATTCTATTCTGAAATGTTTTTAAATTATTTAGATTTATTACTATATAATTTTGAAAACAGAAATCGCTATAATGCCTAACAACTGTTTATATGGAACTACTTGTTTGTATGTTGTGCGTTCGGCCGTAAGGGCGATATACTCTGTTAACTTTAGGTCGATTTTAACAATCGACCCAAAAAGTAGCGCTCAATTTGCGGATTTTCTCGCTGCGCAATAAAACTTCAATATGCATGATGTAACGTTATAAACGTGACGAAGATAATTCCACTAAATGACGTCCAGACCATCCTTGTTCCATCCAATACTGATTTGTCACTATCAGAGCTCATGTAGGAGATTTGGGCATTTGTTGTAAACGTTATAGTAGTGTGTAAGTTCAAAGTGTAAGGTCGGCATTAAATGAACGTCTTTGCCCGAAGTAATGCTTCAAATGTTTCTAACATGATGGCCAACACGTTCTATCCATAAAGGTATATAAAACAAGAAAAGTCGCTAAATGGTGTTCAATTTTATTATGTGGGAGCGTGAGAGAGAGAGGGGGAGAGAGAGGGGGGGGGGGGAGAGAGAGAGAGAGAGAGAGAGAGGGGGGGAGAGAAAGACAGAGCACGTACACTCCCCGCGGCGTCGGCGTATGTTAATAACTATTCATGATTTAAAACGACCAGTGCAGATCATCATTAGTCTACACATCTATGAAGTCTGATCATGATCTACACTGTTCGCTGTTCAGCCAGTACATTTTCACTTAGTATCCATTTGAACCATTTATTGTTCTGTTTAAATGGAAAAGTACAAGTCTATTTTTTAAAAATTAGTGGAGCATTAACATTCTTCAATTACACATTATGTCAATAAGGAAGTATTCAATATCTCGTGAGTTTTTATGTGACAAATTATGACATAAAACCTGTTGAGGTGTAATGTTTAATAACATGTACCTTGATTTAAACTTTCAATACGCTTTGTAAATCATTAAATAACGTCATTATGTCCATGTCCGGAATTTTTTCAAGCATGTTACCACATGAAAGTGACACCATCCAATATCTAAATTCTACGTAACTGGAGTTTAGGAAAAAATACAGGAAGAAAACACTTTCATATGCAAAGACTTTACTACAGATTATTTCACGGGCTCCGAAGTAACTAGGTGGTACGCAGCTAACTTCACGGGGCGCATGGTACTAGGTGCAACGGGGCTAACTTCACTGGACTGCGGGGTCACTGGGTGCTACGGGGCTTAGTTCATGGGGCCAGGGGTAGCTAGGTGCTACGGAGCTAACTTCACGGAGGTGTGGGGTAACAAGGTGCTACTGGGCTAACTTCACGGGGCTGTGAGGTATTTAATTGCTACGGAGCTTATTTCACGGGGCGGTGGGATAAGTAGTTGTTACGGGGCTAACTTCACGGTTTGTGGGGATAAACTTTCTATTCGGAAGATCGTTAGATATTTGTTTGGCCTCGTAAGAAAAGTTGAGATAGTTTTGAATCAGGTGTTTTTGGTATGTGGCAGGAAGTTTTCGTTTTGACCTTCAGCTGATACGTCCTCATCGAAAAATATCAGCGGGTTAGGGCTGAAGTGTAATGATTAGATAAACTTTATATGATTATATGTATATACATGTATGTAAACGTGTAGTGTGTGGTATTTAAAATTGATTATACTGTCTGTAAACAAATATTGTTTCATTGTTTATACGACAATTGTAATTTATTTGTAAAAAGCATCCCGACTCAAATATCAGTGGCTGTAGAATGCTTCATAGGAGTTGCGGCATGAAAATAAAACCAACTATGATACGGGAATTTTCTTAGGGAGGGCACATTTGCAGAAACACTTAATAATTGACACACGTTTCGTTACCCAGTCGGATAGACTATGTTTTGGAGGATATTTTAAAATTTTATCTGGAGCCCGATACACAAAGACGGATTGTGACAATGATCATTGTACATGTACCACGATGGTTCCAACCTAGGTAAAGTAACCTAACTATTGTTAGTTCGAAATGAACATAGCAGCAAACGGGACTATTGATTGTACTTTGAAAATTGTACTCGTTCAACAAACCTTAACTCAATTTTCACATTTTTCAGAGTATAAAGTCGATAAATCAGATGTAAAATATATCAGCTCTTGGTCTTAAAATGTCTGCTTTTTCAATAAACAAACAGATCTGAATGTTCAATTAACAACTCCCAAACAGCGTCTTTTGTAATGCTGGTATTTGTTATTTGAAATTGGTGGTTGGTCTTCAAGTCAATATTTAAACGTTCGATCGCCATCAAAAGTATTTACTTAAAGAGCTTTATAACTATACTATGTTGCAAAAGAAAGTGTGCACTTAGGGGTTTGTTAATTTTATGTATTATTTTTAACAGAAATATTTGAATGTTTGGTATCAAAATTAAGAGCAATTTATGCTCAATTTCATTTGCATTGATTGTACATTCAAAATGATAGCAAGTGAAACATACATATAGTGTTCGTTATTTGAGACCGATCTGTTTTATCAAAATAAAAATATTCAAAATAAAAACGTGCACACTTTCTTTTACAACTGAGTATATATAACTTGCACCATATGACACAAATCATTTTCTGTTAAGAACTGAAAAATGTAACAGTTTGAATTAGAGACATATGTAATTTGACCTGAATTATTGGTTTCATAGTTTCTGCATGTAGGATTGTGTTCTACAAAACGTAAACAAAGTGGCGAGTAGGATATATTCGGTTTTCTGATAAATTTGATAAGCATTAAAGAGGCACTACCTACATCTAGCAGATTATATTCTCGAAACATAGATAATGTGTTCAATGAACGTAAAATGATAAATAAATACAATTTCAAAGAAGAACCTATGGCGAAAAAAGCCTCATTTTACCACAATTAATCAATATAGAGGCTTTCTGTAATAAATCGCATCCACCCTTTTATTGTACAACAACTATACATAGATTATTGAATGGGTTACGGTACTGCAGTATATTTTATCGATAATGACTGGGAATGCATAGCTGAAACTTTTAGCTTAAGTTATAATACTTCCAAAGATTCTATATTTATGTTTTGGAGGTTATTAAGTCGACATCAGTTATAGGGTATGTCCCTTTAACTTTTTACAATGCGTTAAGTTTCCTCTTACGTTTTATAAAGTTTTGTCCGTTAATTACAATGAATTTCTTTCTAACAATCTTACTGTCTGCCTTAACAAAATTTAAAAAAAAGATTTTATTGAACAACAAATTGAATACACTGTATGTACTTTTGTAAGAACTTTTTTCATTACTGAATATTTTCATGGATATAATAGAGCCTCTGTAACTGTTGTTGACCTGTGTTGCTTGCCTTAATGATGTCGGCTGTTTCCTCGATTTTGGTTTTGAAACCGTTAGTGTTATAACCACTTCAAGGGATCATCATTATTTTGAGAAAAACACTAACAACTGATTTATACTAATCGAAAGAGTTATAACATAATATACCAAGCTCACTACTGAAGATTTATTTAACTATCCTAGTCAAAAAGTGAATCCAACCGTTATGTATCTGTCATAAGGGATCTTAGTCAGTAGAACCCCTGTCTTCCCCCCATACCTATAAAGCATCTGCTGTGTTTGAAGCTTCATATTGGGTCATTATTTAGTACGGCACCTATCAAGGGTAAAATAACTTTAAAAAGATCTGAAACTCGATGATTTATACTCGTGTAAAAGAACTTCAAACTAAAATAACTTATATAATTAAAACCACAGCGTCCAGAACAATCTCTGACATTTGGAGGTTTCCCATGAGAGAAATCAATATAAAAAAATGAATAATTTCCACAAGTGTTTAGGGAAACTTTCCTTGTTATATTTTTGAAGTCACATATCAACAGTCATTATTCGTGAAGTCACCCAAGATGCTATAGTACTATGTTTCTATGAATAAGTTAGTGCAGTGGAAAGTGTTGTTAAGAATTACTTTCCTTATTTCAAAGAAAGCCTCATATAAAAATAAACACTTTTCAGATGGTTCCCAAGAGCATGTACTCTTGGAGACTCTCCTATAAACGTACTTATTATCCCAATTTACTGATGATTGATATCGGGAGGTTCTCTTTATCTCAATGTATTGCTATATGTTCCCCATCAAAACTGATATTTAATGGCAGTAAAGTGTTTATAAATGGATAAAACTTGTTGACGGTTAAACGATTAAAATGAACGTGCATTTAGAACAGTTTGAATCATCTGTTTGAAGCCATTGGTCCGTGCACGAGAGTGTAATCACCAGCATGCGTATTTAAATTTAACCCGGAGAGCTCAATCACTAAAGCATAAAATATGCTTAAAGTAATAAGTAGACAAAATCTTTAAAATTCAGTCACACGTTTTATATTCTAACTAAAAGTGGTATTATATTGGTAAAATTGGGGTATTTTGGTAAAATTACAGGATAGTTCAGTACTCTAGTGCCAGTGAGTCTGTCATTCAAAATATGCCTACTTTCAACCTGCATGGTATTATAAAAGATTCCTAATTTTCGTTATAGTTTCCGCTGACAACATTTTACTGGGTGTTTGTAGGAACGAGTGCAGGATTTAAAGCTTGTTTTGACACGTAAATGTTAAGCAAATAAGTATATTAAAGAGACTTGCTTATAGGTATAGAAAGAGCACGTTACATAACCAGGGTAGATTAGAGCTTTAGAAATCTTACACACCTTTTTCATAACTTGAATCTCATATTTAAAAAGAAAAAGACAAATTATCAAAGTACTACAGATTCCCCTGGGGACTTGACAGAGAATTGCCTTACACTAAGTCCTTTAAGATATTGTTTGAACATGAAATTCTAATATTTGCACGTAAATGTCAAACAGATAAGATTTCCATGTGCATTAACTGACGAGTTAGTTATTTTGCAAATTATTGAAATACGTTCGTTTTGGTCACATTGCATTGTCAGCAAAACAGAACAAAACAGATTCTTTATATGGGCGTTTTTAATAAACAGTAAAACCATCATTAAACAATGTCCTAGCGCGCTGAATTAGTAATTTAGGGATGTAAGGTTCGATCCCTAGCTCCACCACTAACACAGCATGGATAGCATGCCCATGATCTTTCGGGTGACATTTTAACAATGTAGAGGAAGCTCCATGTAAACGTCTGTAAGAAAGCTCTCTGGGGATACTTACTTCCTTTTTCTCATAAGCGGTCATTAATATTGACTGTTGATATCAGTGGTGAAGATCGAACTCAAGCCCTATAGCTAGATGTGCATCATTTGCTCATGTACCTCTCCATATAGGAGTAGTTACCATGACTGTCCCGTAGCTATCATGGCGGTCCTGTAGCTCTCATGACTGTCCTGTAGCTCTCATGACTGTCCTGTAGCTCTCATGACTGGCCCGTAGCTATGATGACGGTCCTGTTGCTCTCATGACTGTCCTGTAGCTATCATGACGGACCTGTTGCTATCATGACGGTCCTGTAGCTATCGTGACGTCCTGTTGCTATCATGACAGTCCTGTAGCTATCATAACGGTCATGTAGCTATCATGACGGTCATGTAGCTCTCATGAATGCACTGTACAGCTACAGGACAGTAATGATAGCTACATGACAGTCATATAGAGTTCAGGAGTTTGAGCAACGGTGTTGCAAGGCAAACTTAATTAGCAAGTGGATGATTTTGAAAGCGCACTCCAGCTTTGTTAACATTTGTTATCTGAAATTTGTCGATGACGGACCTGTTGCTATCATGACGGTCCTGTAGCTATCGTGACGTTCTGTAGCTATCATGACGGTCCTGTAGCTATCATAACGGTCCTGTTGCTATCATGACGGTCCTGTAGCTATCATGACGGTCCTGTAGCTTTCATGACAGTCCTGCAGCTATCATGACGGTCCTGTTGCTATCATGACGGTCCTGTTGCTATCATGAAGGTCCTGAGCAACGGTGATGTGTGTTTTGCAAGACATATATAATTAGCAAGTGGAGGAGCGTACTCTAGCTTTGTTTACATTTGTTATCTGAAATTTGAGATTTAAGACATTATATAAACACTTAAAAGTTTGTGAAAAGTGTTTGCCGTAATATTTACACATACTTACATAGAGAAGATTTTCATTCTGGCAGGATGAACGCATTAAACAAGATCTAATATAGCAGTAAGCCTTCATATACATGTACATGTGTATATTAGAACAGCACTAAATATATATCCTTACTGCATTTTGTATCATTGTCATTACATAAAAGTAGAATTCAGTTATTAAATGGCAGACTGTTTATCAGATTGTCGGATTAGTGTTACTCCGATCGTTTATACGGAGCTATAGTCTTAATGTGTAACGGTAGCCCCAGGAAACAAGTAAACAATACACATTGCAGTATGCAAGATTTATCATTTTCTCGGTGCGGCCGTATCAAGTTCGCTTTTGACCTAGTGTTGCATGGTAACCTTTCAACCGCCAATGAAATGACAGGTAGAATTGATAAAATTTTATTGGGAGACACTCAAAATCCCCTTGGTCATAATCCCCTTGGTCCAAAAATGGCATAGTAGTCATAATCCCCTTGATGGATTTTACATTTTAATTTTGAAAAAAAAAATTTTTTTTTCAATCATTCCCTATAGTAAAGTTAAACTAGAGACAAATAAAACATTCAGTAATTTTTTTTATTCAATATATGCTTTTCAACTTGTAAAATTCATCAAGGGGATTATGACTACTTTGCCATTTTTGGACCAAGGGGATTATGACCAAGGGGATTTTGAAGTACACTCAATTTTATTGGATAATACCGCACGAAGAAGGCCAATAGAATACTCTTAGTTAATACGTGAATGGTTTTACAATTTTAGTATGTAAATAGTTGATATATGGTGTTACCTGCAAACTAATGTTAATTATAAGTGTAATTATAGTAACTCGACCAGTGAATGACGGTCAATATTTCAAGTGGCATTTGATACGAAAGGCGAAAACTGACTTCTTGTTGTCAAAATTATCACTGATACATCGGTTCTTGTAAACAACATATAAACTATATATATGGAAAATGTTCGACGATATGCCGTAATAAGTAAATTATAAATAAAATGCAAAGAAATGACACTATATGAGTTTTCTATTCGTATTTGCAAATACCAACAGAAAATTCATAAAATGTCATTTAAACTATATACAATGTAAATATATACTACTGTATAAATATGTTCTTTGCGTACATCATCATCGACAAAACAATCAATATACATATACAGTACTTATGTACTTAATAATCATAAACTTATGGACTGTATGCACTTGTTTAACAATGTTAGCAATGTACTTTCAGTAAATATATTGTCTAGGCAAACACATGACAATTTCTAACAGTTACAGATCGCATCAAAGAAACAGAAAATAAAATCTGAGTCAGAATCGTGCCTTGTCAGTGTGATAAACATGTCTAACATACCTATTGTATTTAGCGTTCGATTTTATAACATAACATATCATATCTTTATTGGCATAAAACACAGATGCTTGTAGTATGGACTCGCCACCCAATCTATTCTTGTCCCATGTTGTACGGAACGTATATAAATACAAGATTTGAAACAACTGAAAACTCCAATCGCATATCTAAGGCATGTGTGTAAGTAAGGAATAATTTATTCCAATGAAAAACAATTTTCTGAATAAAATCCCACTCCAAACTGCATCGAATACGGTTGAATTAAGAGAATTTCGAGGAAAAAACACTTCTGTCACTTCTGCTCAAATCAGATTTAATATATACAATGTACATGAAGTTATAAAAATAGGTTTCCCGCATCGCAGTATATGAAATAGCGTACGCGGGGTACCATTACGTTTACAGCCCGGATTTTGTCTTGTGTGAATGCTATAGCGGTAAATTTGAAAGCAGATTTATATTTTTGTGTCGCACAATAACGACTGGTTCCATTTTTACACGATCGATAAAGACCATAGCCGGGTGCTATAGTTTTGGAATCGGTACTATTTTTAGAAATGACATAAACACTATTGGCCAATTTCTTTTCTGTAGCTTGAAACCTGGTTTGAAACCTAGATTGAACAAGCCGAGTTTCAATCCAGGATTGAATCCAAGCTAATGCGGATTTCTTTTTTCTGTCTTGGTCAAACCACTGTCCGTTTCTTTTGTACTGATTTCAATCCTAGTTTGGGGGAAATTGCACGGGTATTACGTGAAACATGCTATTAACGGTACTGTGATGATCGGTCATTAAACCGCAGTGACTGACGGAATATATATTAATTAATAAAGTCTATAAAATTATCAGAAATTAGGCAAAAGAAAACCGGATACGCTAAATGTCTCATAAAACATAATGAATGCATTTATTGAGAGTAAAACGTTTAAAGTGTGAGTGAGTGAGTGAGTGAGTGAGTGAGTGAGTGAGTGAGTGAGTGAGTGAGTGAGTGAGTGAGTGAGTGAGTGAGTGAGTGAGTGAGTGAGTGAGTGAGTGAGTGAGTGAGTGAGTGAGTGAGTGGCGGACGGACGAAAATGGAGACTGAACGAGCAAATAAGGAAGGAATGATGCTGCAGGCAGGACAATGAGAGATAGTAAATAAGAAAAGAGAGCGGAAAGGTACATAAAAGTTCTATTCGAGTAATTTAGGATTTTTTTTCCTTTTTATGTAACATTGAAATGAAAAATAAACGTACATAAATATTATATTTGTTTCCATATTTTTAAATTTATTTCTTAATTTATTATTTAGACTTCACAGACAAATGTATCACTTACCTTTCCAAACAAACTCACTACATACATAAAAATGCATTAGTGTCAATGACATATAAAGATTGACGGACAGCCGAACGGCTGAATAACTGGCTTTCTTTTTGATATGTTGTGAGCGTAACATAGAGCGGTGCGTAAATGCGTGACTTAGAAAAAATATATATCTTAATTTGAATTTTATCATTTTCATCATTATAATGAAATATTGAACACCATCAAATTAGTGTAAATATGCCGCTTCACGAGAAAACAAGATAAGAAAAAGCGCTTAAAATCATTGCGATTTCATACGCAACTTTATGTAAATGTTTTTGCTTAAATTGGTCCGAAGAGTCTGGCTAAAGAACTTAGCATCCGATAATCTTCCTGTTATTCTTCAAAATATACATGGATAATTCATAATTCTTTGACAGGCATGCACTGATGAGTTCTCCATGTGCATTATGTGACGTTCTTGAAATGTATTATTATTTTTTTAATAATTCATCACAGCTAGTACTGGTAGTGATTTTTTGTGTGAAAAACATTTAAGAAATAAAAAGCAGCAAACATGACAGTTCTGACATTTTTGTACTGTACAACTACAGATAAAAGTAATTATTCTAAATAAATGATATCAGCACCTTTTTCGTAAGAATAAAAAGACGAGAGACAGAGATCGGGACACAGAGCGCAGGGTGTGGGGTATGGGGTGAGGACAGAGATCGGGACACAGAGCGCAGGGTGTGGGGTATGGGGTGAAGACAGAGATCGGGACACAGAGCGCAGGGTGTGGGGTATGGGGTGAAGGGTATGAGTATGCGTGCGGGCTCTGTAAGATAATGGACAAATAATGTGATCCTGAAGACAACTGCTTAATATGAAAAGGCGGTCGTACAATGAATGGCTTTTTATCTTCCTATTTTTTTATGAAATGCAATACTGATTTCAAAGTAGTCTTTACCGATTTATTGTTTTCTAGATTATATTTTTGAGAAATTGTGTTTTTGAAACAGCATTTTTATATTATATAATCCTAATTATAAAACAAAATGAGTTGGATAAACATATATTTAAAACTATCATATTAAATGTATTCTAAATTTGTATATTAATATAGTAAAACATGTAAGGTACATAATGCAGAAAAATACTCCGAAATATGTCCTATACATGTACTTTGCTGCGACGATTCACGTATTTACTTATAATAACAATCGTTCAAGCCTACCCAATAGGTGGTTTGAAAGTACAATGGTCACGTGCGCGTTTCCAATCCTGGATTAGAGAAAAGAAATCGGTCACTGAAAGCTGGCTTGGACACTGTCCAAGGTTCAAGACCAAGCCGAGATTATAGAAAAGAAATCCGTCAGTGGCTTGAAACCAAGATTAAGCTTCAAGCAAGGGAAAAGAAATTGGCCATATGTGATGTGATAGAGGAAATCCTTGTATTTATATACATTGTCATCATAAACATGTGATCAGTAGGTCAGTAGAATAAGGAATTGCATCTGTAATTGGTTAGCTTACACGCAGTTGTAGGATGTATTTAAAGATACTGCAGTGAGCAGGGGCGAGGGTCAGGCCTAAGGGGGCATCTGTGGCATAAAATAGCACATAGCAAATTTATAGCCTAATAATACATTTACATATACAGTACAATAACGCATGCAAAAAGTAATGACATATTTTCATGAGGACCTAAAAATATATATTCTAGTTTTAACCAATCAGTAATTTTCCTGAAAACCTAAAACTACGTTGTGTATTAAACTAGATAAAATAACTCGATAAAATTGCATTAAGTATAACCTGTCTTCTTTGGAAGGTAATGTATAAAAATATATCATCTACAACAATACGGAAAAATTAAATATGGATGAAATATCATTGTTTTATAAATGACTACCGTATTCTCACATGATTGCATTCATGGCCATCGACACGTCATGTGTCGAGGCGTACAGCGTTGCTCATCGAATCAAATTGTTGTCGAGGTTACTAACAAAACGGTCGCGTTGTTGTTGTTGTTATTATTATTGTTATGTTTAGATAGCTAGTGTATATTCAAAAAAGTGCAAGTGAAAATGGGCTTTGCTATAATGGAATGTACACTGGCGGCTGTTTTTATTTGTTTGTGAATTATTTGTTTATGAAAAAAAACCAATGTATTAAACGTTTTCCGATGCGTATTCCTTTAAGTACCAAATCTGAAAGTAGCTCCGGCACGTCAGTCAGCATATTATCCCAAATTATGAGTCTTCATTTGAAACCATAAGGCCATCGCAGGCATTAAAGTTGTTTTGTTTCAATATATAATGTTATAAACTCATGCAGCATCAGCTAAATTTTGTAAATATAACTAAAGTAAACTGTTTGCGAATAAGAATCGCGGGTGTATTTCATTTACTATATACATGTATATACACTCTATAGAAATAGTTCCGATTTCTTTACCTAATTATAACTTTCCGAATTGCTGATATGTTTATTCTGCGGACCTGGCGCGAGCTAGTGTAGTTCCTACATGTATTAGAAATACGTGTGAGCACCTAAGCAGAAAACAAGTGTTAGGATACCTTAATGTTGATGTTTAAACGATTTGTTATAGTTCAAATGTGGTGATTGTTTTAAGTAGAAGGCAATTTACCCTAAATTCGACTGTAGGCCTCATTATCTTGAAACGCATCGAATGAGCTATTTTGTTAAAATACATTCATATCTTATTTATCAATGACTGCAGAAAAACATTTGAACATCGTTACTTCCTGTTCTCAGCATATTCGTTCTTTAAATGTATATTGTGGCATTTTAGATACGCATTATTACTTTGTCGGTCCGCACAATAAATTGATCCCCTTATTGATCGTGCTATTGCCTGCTCGTTTGTGTTATCGAAGCGCTGTAACTAGCTGCTCGATCAGTGTCTGATGTTAGACTGTAGGTGAAAACATTTTGTTGAGTACAGTGAAAATCCCTGCTGTCTATGTGTACCGGGAATAGAAACAGAGACAATTCGATCCAAAATACGATTTATAACTGTTGCATTCTGTTCATATCTTATTACCAACTGGTATAGCCTTCCGACTAATGAAGATTACAGACTGGAATTGCTGTCACAACAAAACAAAGGACAAACATTTTGAATACACAAACAAATCCAGCGTCTTCAGCGCTTTGATTAAAGATACCTATGAAAATGTCCTTTATTGATGTTAACAGTAACACTGACTTTTTCACCGGATGGCTCGCCTAGATCTAATTCACCCGTGTAATTGTTCAAACGAATATCTTCGTCCGTTAGAAGATTATGATAATGTGTTTGGTTATGAGTAGAAAGCAGCGTTTAATTGAGCCCTATTATAGTTTCTTTCAACCTGAGAATAATGAAGAATATCCTGATATATGGCGATGATTATTTATCGAAAAAAAAACAGTAGGTCGGATCCGCAAAGTCTGTGTTTTTGATCTTAACAGCTAAGCGATTGTCATTTCTCTTTATTCGAAGTTTTTTTTTATTTATTACACATCCGTCCACCATACAATAAATGGTACCTTGGTTTTTAAATGCATTTTACAAAAGTAACCAGATCAACATTATTTGTCATGGCTGAAACTAGATATGCATAGATAAATATAAAGCAAAACTCTCGATATGACGTGTTCGAACAAGACTACAAGATAGAAAACTTAAAATAGTATCATATGAGGACGAAGGCTATTCATCAGAAACACCGAATTTATCAAATAAATCCTCACAGCAGGATTACCCAAAACACGCTGTAACGATGAATGGCCGGGGCTAAACACGCCAGAGTAATCAAACTCTCAACACTTCACAAAATTTGCAACTTTAACTACAGTGATGAATGAATATTTACCTATATGAATACAAAATATAAACAGTGTGCCATTTTCTAGTAGTCAGTCTTTCTTAAATAATAAATCTTCCCGCCTATCTACAGATTCTCGGGGAAATCATAACCTCCGTGCAGACATGAAATGCATAAATACAATCTATGTCGGTCAAAATAAGCTATAAGAGCGAATGCTCTCCCGACTGAGTGAACCGGTCGCTTACTCATTTTCTCCCCAATTTTGATAAAGTCCATCCACAACATGTGTACCAGGAGAACAGCCTAAATCCCTTTTTTCTCAAATATGTTACTCGAAATATTGACCGTTATTCACTGGTCGAGAAAGTATACTTAATTTAAACTTACAATTAAATTTGTTTAGCCGTACAAACATATTATGCTGATTTTTACGTACTAAACTTACTAAACCATTCAATAAAGACTGAAACGCAAGTCAAAGCGTATTTTATAGACCTTTTTCATTCGGATTATCCAATTAGTAGGTGCCTTACGGAGTAAATTTCTCAATTAAAAAATGTTATACATTCTACTTATCATTTCATCGGCGGTTGAAAATTTGCCAATTTCCAATCAAAAGCAATGATAGATTCCGTATTCCTAACGCGCGAGTTTTTTTTTTTTGTAGTAGCGTATGAATTACCCAATCATTCATAAATCGTGAATGGCGCTGTATTAGACCGTTCTTGAATGGGTTGTAGGGAAAACACGAATGAATGTGTTGTGCAACTGGCATATTTTTGCAGTCATCCTCATAATGACGTTATATATCTGTTAACATTACAAATGTTATCATCGAGTATTCAGGTGGTGACAGCCTCAATGCTCAATGTGATAGGCCTAGCTGAAAGCAACCTGTACGTTTCAAAACCAACGATCACATCAGTATGTGATGAACGGAAATGCCAATCGAAAAGGACTAATTTATGTATGATCTAAAATTCTGGAAGTATGTATAGCAGAAAACTTTCAACTCATAGTCAGTAGTAGTATTCAAACCTGGCTTGAGTATACTGTTTACAGCTCTTGCAAATATCAAGTAGAGTTGATAAGTGCTCTTTCTAAATCGAAAGAGGTCATATAAAACCGTTCTGAAAAAAAACTTCAACCGGTCCTGTTTATTTTCAGTAGACGATATGTCTTTCAAAGAACAAATCAAATACTCACCGAGGAGAAAACCTTTCAAAATAATTATTTTCATTCACCTCACTTTCACCATTGCATTGGTCCCAAAAGTAAGCCAAACTCCAACTTCTTCAGCTAACGCGGCGGAAATACGAGTATAGCTAATCAGATCAGAAATGTGTTGAAACTATCTAATCTTACAAGATGTTATATACATCTTAGTTTGCCATTAATCAATAATTTTATATTATTGACTTCGGGAAAGCACCTGGTACGACATTTCCAAGTTTACTTACACATATTGTAAAACTTTTACAGCTGCTTATACAAATAGGCTATAAACTAGGGTTGTAAATCATAGTATTGTAAGTTCATTCTTTCTATACATCATGTTCGTACTTTGGATTTATTTGAGGAAAAAAAAACATTAAAATGTATCGTTGTTCTTATCTATTTGGTTCGATCGCGAATCGATTCTGATCTCCGTGACTGAGCCAGGAGAGCCAGCAATTTCCTTTGCTGGTACCCATTATCAGCTGGATGGACTGAAGTACGTATGTCGTTAGGTCACGTGCTGCAACTATGAATAGTGTTATTAATGGAAATACATTTTGAATAAGTTTGCATGCATTTAATGGAAATACTTTTGGAATACAATTATTTAGTTGACAACTATGATATTTTTCATGTTCTAGTCACCAAAATATTCGTATCCGTTTCGAAGTGTAAAATGCAAATTATGAATTTCAGACTGAAAACTGAGCTATTGTTATAAGGAAACGACATAAAATTAAACCTAAATTGTAACTTTAACAGTTTCTGACGTGCTATTTGTCAATGTATTGTTCATAGGAAAATTGCATTTTGTTTGTGTGCGAGAGCATATGTTGGAAAAACCGGCAATTCTTCATTGTTGTTATAATTTCTCATTTATTTTATTTTGTATTGTTAAATATGTCATGAAATATGCTGTCTCTGTAGCGACTTCGATGCGCATCCACTAAACATGTTGGTGTTAGGACTTACCGGTTGCCTTCGGATGAAAGGACTTATTACCTAGTACAGATTGTACAAATGTATTTAATATTTCTGTGTATCCCAGCATATTAACACCGCAAAGCCATAATTTCAACTAACTATATAATAATTCAAATATTTAAGCACATCCCTTATAATTGTTGTTTTCTATTTTCAGATAAAGAAACATCCAGCCGAAAAGAAAGGGTGAATATAAATATGGAAATAAAACCTTCGGCTCTCACTTCTCAAAGGTTAATGCTTAAACCTTGCCATACATAGAGCGGATTAGTTAGACAATTGTTTGAATTACGGTTTAACTGTAGAGTTATTATATATCCCGACAGGCTTGGTCAAGCTCGCCAATATTTAAATCAAAATACACAATGTAAAGCAAGCGCATATAGAATAATGACGGTATAACTTAATGGAAGATCACAAAAATGCGTTTCTATCTTAAGAAAACGTTATCATGGATGTTAATTGCTTTGTGCTTTATTGCGCTGACGTTTAACTACCACAATCGAGCGCTATGGTTACCCACAGAGAATGACAAACCTTGGGGGCAGAGTTTCGACTACCAAGTACAACATGATCTGAAAATTAAACAGGACCTGACGACAAAAGGATCGAACTTGCGGAACTTTACTGTAGCTCTTGCACGTGCTAGTACACCTAGAGTTGTAGCACAAGGCACGAGATTGAACTCGAAAGTTGTATGGCCCGATCAGGAATTTTACGAAAACGACCGGATTGTGAACCAGTTGAA
>JAFMSR010000782.1:0-41275 GCA_022818135.1 Saxidomus purpurata | reverse complement strand
AACCTGGGCATATTTTTACAAATATTATCAAGATTAAATTTCCATCTTAGAAATGAATGGTCTGAAACTGCCATTTTCTTCAACTGAGAATACCCTTTGGTTACATCTAAAATATCCGTTACTGTCAATACTTCAAAATCTACAAATGTAGTCAGGTTTTCATATGAAATAAGACAAAAATCTACTACAGATGAACCTTGAGGTCCTACAAATATTAAATTATTCTTTATTGCATTTCTACCATTTAAAATACACAAATTTACATTAATTAGAAATTCACTCACAATACCCCCATACTGATTTGACGTGTAATCTATTGTATCTCTATCTGGTATATAATCAATACCTGGAATACAGTCTAGATTATTTGAACATCTACTGTTAAAATTGCCACACATAAAAACTGCAGCATTTTCATTTTGATATTTTCCAATTTGACACAAAAGTGTGTCATAAAATTCATTTACATAAATTTGCCTGCTAGAATTCTGTAGCGGCAAATAACACACACAAACAAGTATATCATTATACATGTCATTTTTACATGACAATGAAATCCTTAGAATACCTTCAACTTCATTATCAATTATACTACACTTAAAATCATTTAAAAACTCACTTTTAATTACAAAAGCAACACCACCTGATCCAGTTTTAGCTTTTTTTATGTAAATTACTTCTATTATGTCCACAGAATGAATAGCCGTCAACATCTAACGACTGATTATCTCTGAGAATTGTCTCTGCAACACCTAAAATGTCACTTGAGATGAACACATTATTATACTGATCATTTTTCTTTAAACAAAACTTCTTTTTAAGCACAACACTTTTTTCTTCCTGATTCTTCATTGTTGCTACGATCACTCTGGAACCTTCTACTCTCTTGCGTTCCGCCTGTGTTGCTCGTACTGAAACCATCAGCCAAGATTTTGTTCACCTTTTCCAACACATGTTCTCTCCTTGATTCTGTTACATTTACTAAAACAATGTTATTGGAAATGTCTGGTACTGTTGAGCACTGAAGGTTTAAAGTTTGCATAACCTCCTCAATGTTCTTTTCAGATTCTTCAATAGTTGACCTACATACTGCTTGTACGTCTCTGATAATACCACCTACTTTATCATCTACCTGTTTTTCATTTTATTCACTTCTGTAGTAATACGTTTATCAATAACGTTTGTTAATTTCTTGGACACTGGCTGCTCAATTGATTGTTGGACAAGGTCTGTACGTTTATGAACGCCTGCAATCATATCGTGTACATCGGTGTTTAATCTATGCATGTTGTTTGACATTGCTCTCATGTCACAAGTCATTGTATAAATCATTTTTGCAAGATTTGATTAACGTAACTTATAAAGTCTGGTCTTTCCATAACTGGTACATGGATATCTGCAACATGTAAATCACATCGAGGGGTTTTACTTGAACTGATTTATCATTGATTTTATTCTCATTCTCATGATGCAGCGTCTTTACCATTTTTGGTCAAATTCTGTATCCTCCATTGATGACGCTGAAATAACCCTTTTCCTGTTACCTTTTGGAGTGTCAGTAACTACCGACTCCGGTTGTGAACACATTACTTGTTGCACAAAATCTGCCGCGTCATCCACAATCCCGTGTGTACTCCCTTGACTGCACAAAACACTGTTCTGACTGCACACAACACTATCCGACACTTGGTCCATTATCGCTATTTACCGGTTATCTACAAAATACGCAGATAAGCAATTGTTGATATTGGTTACATAAAACAGAACTTATTTTTAAGAAAGAGTTCAATGGTAAAGACATCTTCTTACGGAAACAGACCAACAAGGATCGCTCCTACCACATCAATTTCAGTTACAAGCATTCCATATAGACGCGGTACTGCAGTGCCGCGTCAAAATCCTTAGCACAATCTTCTTAATTTTTGAAAGTGTAAATGCTAAGATAATAATAGCAATGATGTAGAAATTAATGCCCAAATCCTGCATGATCAATTATGTGTGATAAACAGTTTTGATCGAATATGGTTGATGCTACTATGAACATATAAAAAGTGTCCTTTCCCATCTGAATATAAGGAGCGGATCAGAAGTATAGTGGTTAACGCTCTGGAATTGTAATCTATGGATCGCGATTCGATCCCCTACTCCTCCGCTAACATAACTAATGGTCGTTCGAATAAGACCTTACACCAAGGTCCGATATATCAGCGCTATAAAGTATAAGCACTTTAAAAAACCAGGGGATGTAACAGGACGCGTTCATTATCTTGCACTATCCCCCGAACCTTAAAACAACTAACTCTTCTGGAGATGTTAGCCATATTGATTATCCGGTACCAACTGCAAAACTCTTAAATACATACACACCTCTCAATATAGTCAATTAAAGACGCAAGCAATAAATAGGTAAATATTTCCTCCTGTTTGAAAAATGAAAGACAAGTTTGACGAAGCTGTACAAATTGTTCCTGTAAAGACTGCAACCCAGTTATACATTGAACAATTTTAAAATAAATTGGCTCAAATGTTAAACACTTAGAGATAAAGTGCCCTGCGAAATTGCCGTGTCCAGGGGAAAGTAACACACTATTAAACGCCACTTCGTTGGCATTTGCCGCTCTTGCTTTTTTAACTTTGTTTTAAAATATTCTTCTTTTACAATGTTGAAAGTTCTATAAAAATAAGATATGTTTGATCCGTAAAAGTTTTTATTGCTTACAAACTTGATTTTGATTTTACATTACGTACATGTTATCTTTTAAGATCAACTGACTAATACAAATGTAATAGCAAACGAAAAATGGTCCATTTCGTATAAGTCAGGAATACAGACATGGCATTGTTATAAAAATTCGGACAACTGAAAGAGTGACATATGTTTAAGGAGATTTATATATGAAAATTCACATAGAAAATATTATATTTGTCGTTGCTCATGATTTGATCATTCTTTTAATCCAGGTCGTGGACAGTTCGGGAATCTAGGTGGGCTACCTTTTGCTGGTAGTGGAATGGGGAATGGTGGGCTAGGTATGGGCGTAGGACTCGGGGTGATGGGAATGTCTCCACAAGAATACGCTGTGTTAAATAATGCTGTGAAAACAATTATAGGCCCTCACGCAAATCCTGATATGGCTCTTCTAACATATGCCACGCAACAAGGAGGAATACCACGAAATATGTTTCAGATGCTCGGATATATTCCTTTCCTACAGAATATTGCCCGTAGTGTGGGCTTACAACCAACCAGTCGATCTGGTGTCGGACAGACAATAGGACAGATCGGTACATCAGTCACTGGAGGTCAAAATATTGATAATACTGTTATGCAGAGAGCTATACAATGGATGACTCAAAGTGGATTGATGGCTTCTCCGATGATGTCAATGTTTCGATAATTCCATTGTTTGATACAGGAAAATACGGAAAAACGTTAACATTTACATATCTACACTCATTTAAACTGATGTTCTGTTATGTTATAAACTACATAATTTCTGTATACATTTTTTACCGATGAATCGATTATTAGATTGAAAATTTAAAAATTATGAATACAGTAACTGTTCAACATCAACATACGTAAATACAAATATACATACAACAATCCTGTACTGTTGCATAAAGCACCAAAACTTTTAGTATGCAGTTGAGTTTCATCGTCTTATCAGGTTTAATTGTGTCACGTACGCGAAACATTTCCTTTTTGTTTGTTTAATAATAATAATGTGAATAAGTAACTGTAAGAATGGCTATCAAACTCTTATTCTGATTTAAGCGCAGCCTTATTTGAATTTAAATTATTTCTTAGTGTATGTCGTTCCCATTGGTAGCCCGTGATCGCCCGTTGTCGATATGTTCAAGAATCCATTCTTTCAAGTTGCTGGGCCAATAAAGTTGAGTCCTCAAAACAATGTATCGTCCTGTATCAGCATTATTACCAAATAAGAATTATCCCTTCAAAACTCTTGTTGTCTTGGTAACCCAAATACAAAGGTTAAAGATTAGTCTCCGAAAATCGACACGGTTTCAAAATATTATTAAATGGAAACATGTTCCTTGGATGACCCAATTACAAATACCCTAAGAGCATCGATACCGAGGCAGGGCTGGTCAACTTTATGGTCAGAGTTGAAACTTAAAAACATTCTTGTTAAAAACTGTGTGTTCGGTTTCATATGTTTCCTTGAAATATACACCGAATATTCTTTTATCAAATTCATACATTTTTAATCATTTTCTTGCTCATTGACGAATAAAGACCTTAGTTGCTGTATCAGTGGAAATAAAATAACTAAAAAAAAACGTTTACACAATAATCAACATACTATTGTTGTTAAAATGTCTATCTACCAAGCCATTTAAAACACGGAGATTTATTGCAAGGCATCATCATGAGTTATATTTTTTCTTTCATACCGTAGGGGCTATTTGTTCTTCGAAGAGCAAAAAAAAAATATATACAAATGTGTCCGTTCTTCATTATAATTAACGAAGGGCTAGATTCACTAACTAACATAATGATAGAATAAGCTGCATGTATACTACAATACCTTCAAATTTAATTTGTGATACAGCATTTCTTTAAATGAGGCTACAATGTCATTATTTATTGTAATCACTCATCATATGCGACCGTAATGCCATGACACGTGACCATAATTTAATCATTTATATTATTATATACTATTATTATTATACTCTCATTCCTGTATTTTAGGAATATTATGCTGTTTTTGTCTACTTTGATCACAGTCACCGGTAACGCTATTGAAAATAGTCTTACCGGTGTATAATCTGCGGGCTATATAGTCTCTTTTGCGAGCCTCCAATCCAGAAAACGCAGAAACCCAGACTGACTTTTATTTGGTCAAAATAAAGTGTGCAAAAACTGTTAATAAGGCAGTGTTTGCGTTCCACGAAAACGTCGTGAGTACGGGATGCAAGATCGTGTAACGTCATCAAACGACAGAGAGAATATCTGATGATTAAACAGCGGGCTGCCGCTCCATAAAGTAGATTTAAATCAATTGTAAGTCGAATAGGTTCAGGTCTTAAACTATCTTTTTTACACATATTTTCTACATTTTCTTTTAAAAGAAATTTAGCACTTTACAACGTATGACAAATAAGATTGAATTCTGATGATCCTCGTCTCTGAGGGTACCAATTGTGTCTGCAAGAAATAAAAAACAACGAAAGTGCAATAACCCGGGGTTAACTAGGAAATCCTGACAAAATTTGTGAATCCATCAACAAACTTTGTTGATCTTAATTCTTTTAAAGGTTTATGAAATACTATTCAATTGTCGCTTATCATACGTACCGGATGGACGGACGAGCCGACAACGCGAAAACAATACCCCTCCGTCTGTGGCGGAGAACAATCAAAAGGGTCGAGATAGATAGACCTTAATAAATTAAGATACTCTTGGAATTCTATTATTGACAATTCCAGAATCAACAAGAGCCATGTAAACATGGCCACCCCCAGCCAAATGCTCTTTCTATGACCAAGAAATTAAGGGTGGGAATAATGGATATAATGTAGGTTCTGATTTAATGAAAAATTAGTAATCATAACGTGTTGAGGGTTATTTACCTGCACTTTTTCTAGTTGGGGATTCACGCGAATAACCAACTGAGTCCTCTGGTGGATGTAGGGAGGAGGGGGTGTTACCATATGTAGAACACATCTATCTTGTTATAATCAGTTACATTTCTTCCGGAAAAATACTTTCTTTTTTAGAGGAATACATGCAAAGTTCGAATTACCAACTACCTTCTGGTTGGTAGTTGGGGATTCACGCGAATAACCAACTGAGTCCTCTGGTGGATGTAGGGAGAAGGGGGTGTTACCATGTTGTAGAACACATCTATCTTGTTATATATCCGTTACATTTCGTCCAGAAAAATACTTCCTATTTTGACGGGAAAACATGCAAAGTTCGAATTACCAACTACCTTCTTGTTGGTAGTTGGGGACTCACGCGAATAACCAACTGAGTCTCCTATAGCACGTAGGGAGAAGGGGGTGTTACCATGTTGTAGAATACATCTTTCTTGTTATATATCCGTTACATTTCGTCCAGAAAAATACTTTCTTTTTTGGCGGGAATACATTCAAAGTTCGAATTACCAACTACCTTCTGGTTGGTAGTTGGGGATTCACGCGAATAACCAACTGAGTCCCCTGGTGGATGTAGGGAGAAGGGGGTGTTACCATGTTGTAGAACACATCTATCTTGTTATAGATCAGTTATATTTCTTCCGGAAGAATAATTTCTTTTTTGAGAGGAATACATGCAAAGTTCGAATTACCACCTACTTTCTTGTTGGTAGTTGGGGATTCTCGCGAATAACCAACTGAGTCTCAAAGAGCACGTAGGGATAAGGGGTTGTTACCATGTTGTAGAACACATCTATCTTGTTATATATCCGTTACATTTCTCCCGAAAAAATACTTTCTTTTTTGAGAGGAATACATGCAAAGTTCGAATTATCAACTACTTTCTGGTTGGTAGTTGGAGATTCACACGAATAACCAACTAGGTCCCCTGCTTTATTCTGTGTTAAGGAAAGGGTGTGGTGTGTTTGAACATTTCATTCTGGTGATAGTGTATTGAGTTACCAACTACCAGCTGTTATATAGTTTGGAATTACGAATAACCAACTACCAACTAGTAGGTAGTTGGTTATTCGAATATCCAACTACCAACTACCTACTACCTACCAAATTGACGCTCATAAAGATATAGCACAACTAAGCGGTACGCATAACGTACAGAAATGTGCGTTAAATCGCAATGTTAAGTACAATCGCCAGTTTGTCAGCAAATTTAATGGTCGGAAACTTTTTTAACGGCGACGGCGTTAGCCGGAGCTGTTAAAACTGTTTGCGATTATTAAAACTGTTTTTTATACCTCACTTTTGTCAACAATGGTAAAATTCCATTACCCGAAAAAGAAATATTTTGACTATCAGAAACATTTTAAACCTTTTTGACACGTGACCAAGCGAAAATTGACTGTCAGGTCATGTGACCGCAGTGCTATTTTGAATGTCATATAAGGGCAAATAACTGTTTCAATATTTTAGCTAAATCATGGCGTGATTGCCTCTCTTATACACATACAGCAGTGACGTCACTATTCAATGTGTATACAAAAACCATCATTCCCGATATATGTGATATTTTGTTTACCTTTGTTTACCTTTTTGTGTACTTAATTTTGTTCGGTATAATAAAATAAATATCATATGGCAGCATGTGTGACATTGATATTGTCAATGCCTCGGGTGACATTCTGCTCTCGGGTTGACAATGACTGTAACACATGCTGCCATATGAAATTTTATGATATATTATAATATGATATAATATTATACGGTCGCAAATGTCAAAATCACGAAAATGTTAACCCTGTTCTAACGTACAGTGTGTTAAAATGCGATATTTAAAACGCCGTTCGATTTTTGCGACTATATACGTTATTTTGTAGTCGCAAATTTAGGCGACGCAACCAATCAGAAATGACGTTACGTCAATAACTGCGTTGGAAAATTGAAGGAAAGCTCTTTTAAGCGCGAAATATACGTAGTAGTCATTTTATTGAAGTCATCGCATAAGCAAGTAGTAATGACCCATATTAACGCCATGTGTATTTTATGGCTAATTTACTGCACTCTTTCAAATGATAGCACTGTAGTTTGTATTGCACATTCATACAGTACGGATTTTTTCTGTCAGGCCGTATTTGATGGTTGAATAAAGGCTGTATTTATTACAGACAATTTATAGGTATAAACTGGTATGTTGCAATACAGAGACTGACCTATACATATACATACCCCGGTATGAATTCCTGTACCGCAATATTCAGAGTTAAATCAACTACTCCCTTTACACATTGCTATGCATGTAAATTTATCAGAAAAAAAGATCATGGTTGAGCATCTTTGCTTAGCTTCAGTTACGAATATAATACAGTTTGCCCGTAAGTTGAGTAAGGTTTAAAAGACAGTTTCACAATCACTTGTTGCACTGTACAAATGTGTTTACTGCAGTGATTTTGCATTCTTTTATTTGTTATTTTCTGTAATATCAATATTACAATACGTATTGCAATATGGGTTGGCTGTCATCACAATACACTTAATAAGCTTTTGACCATACCGTTGTACCCATTCGGCTCTAAGTATGAATACACTATTTAACGTCTTCCACTGACATCAAAATCCTCAGTCCTTCCGTTGTAGTTCGGTTCCAGAAATGAATGATGCAAAAAACCAATCCAGCTAATTCATAAAAATTGTAGGATGAAATTATTGAAACACTACTACAATACTGAATGAAAGCTAACTGGAATTGGTCTAGCTCAAATTTCTTGTACTTATCTTCATCCGCAGACATCAAAACCCTTTGTCAAACCAATAGTTACTTTTGGTGATGATGATAAAATACCAATCCGGCAGCCGGCTAAATCATCAAATTGGTAATAACGAATGAATGCTTCATGTACTTTTACTGGAACCAGCATAAATCAACTTGATGTTCTTTATGTCGTGCTGACCGAGTCTCGGTCTGTGAATGCAGTCAACGCAGAAGCCTGAGGAACACCGAGGCAGTTGCCTTGGTTAACTGCCTCGGTTAAAATTTGCAGAGCAAAAAAATAAAGAGGAAACAAATGCAAGGATATGAAAATATTAAAATTATTAATAACTGATTTTTGAATTCGAGAAAATACTACAATAGTTACTCATATACAGAAAAATATGGACACCTGTACATGCAAACATCTGCATCACCTTTAATTTCAAAACTAACAATTATTAAATATTTTAGATGTCACGGTAATAAATAATCATTGCGCCATTTGCGCACAAAACACCCGAAATTTAATACCTCAGACATTACCTGCACCTGCTATCCTACATCATTATACTACCAAAAACTTAACTTCTCATGATTAAATTTCGTTTTTAATGCGTTTGAAAAAAAAAGGATACTTGTAGTGCTGTTAATATTTATTATACTTTTATTGCCACTTTGAAATTCTGTATTAAACCCGATTTCTGAAAATTTTACAGAAGGAAAAAACTTCCTATTTTTAGACAATATCATACAATACTTTCCTGAAACTTTCACTTAGACCATTTGACAGTCACACAAGTTACAATGCTTTTGTTAAATACTGGTAACCAAAGAAAATACTTTTATTTAATATAAAACATGCAATCAACAATCGACTTATTCTTGTTCGACAGCAGCCCGTATAATGTTTGTGAACGTAATAAACTGACACACCGATTTTGGGCGGCTGTCGTATACGCTCACGACCCAAAGTAAGGCTATTGTTTTTGTCTAAGTATTCAACTTAACACAAGTTCTGGGTAGCTGTCGTATCCGCTCATTACCGAAGATAGGCTAATCTCGTGTCCGCTCAAGACCCAAAGTTAGGTTATTATTGCGTCCGCCCACGACCCAAATACATGTATACTATATGAAATTTCGGTAAATTTATGTCATCAATAGTTGTTCGGATTCCTTTCTCATTATCGACTTACGGAGTGCAGAATAAATTTCAATCAGCGTGTTTACGGATAATATGTTTAGAAATTGATAATTGATTCAACTAATTAAGTTAAACTTAATTACCTTTGAGTTGAATCAATTATCAGATGACCATCAAAGTGTAAATGATGTAAACTGTTTACATCATTTACACTTTGATGGTCATCTGATTGCGGCTGAAAGGGACAATAGAGTCTTCACAATTTTTAGTACCACAAGCAAAATCATATATATAAAGAGAGAGGATAATTGTTGGTTTCGGTGTAAGATCACGTTATAATTTCACCGAGTGGGCACTAAAAGTGATATTATAACTACTTTTGGTGTTTACGAGTGAAATTATCGTGATATGATATCGATACCAACAAATTTTCTGTTTATTTCAATAAAATATCGAAAATCGTGGGGAAACGTCACCAGAAAGCATCGCAAACATGACGTCATTTCAACAACGTCATCATCATATGGTTTCTGGCGTTCATTACGCTCTGTATACTTTTTGACGTTAATCCGAGTAACAGATTTTGATAATTTTTACTGAGTGGACAGTGAGTTTATCTGGATATAATTCACCGTTATATTTCGGTAAAGTAAGGTGTGACAGTTATAAAATATCAGATCAGTTCTGTGAAAGGGGTCACACTGAAACGCCAAATTAATTAGGCTACATTTTGAGTCGAATTACTTAGACTAAATAGTACTGTACTCATCCGACCAAGAAATCTTTTATATAGGACCCATATTTAACAAAGGCTTCGATACCATGGTTAGTACAGTACAGAAATTATCTACATCAGTACGTGTCAGCATGTCACACTGAAATCAAGTACTGTACACAAATATTGATCATACGGCGGCGGCGGCGGTGGTGGTGGCGGCGGCGGCAAAAGAGAAGGTGGCGGGGTCTCCTTCCTTAGTCAACTATTGTTATACAAAGTCAAAAACATACTCTTATCAAAATGTAGGACTGTGAGCTAATCAAAATCTTTAAAACTGACCAATCAAAAGGTTGATTTTACTCTTTTATATCGTTACTTCAATCAGGTATTCGTTCATTACCATTTTGGATAGCAAGATGATCGGGTATGCATATTTTTTGACGTGTTTCACGCATGAGTGACCTCAAGTTCTTTTTGAGACGATAAGTCAATAATACTCTTTAAAGCCTTTCATTTGATACCAAACACAACTTTTTGTGGTCAAAAATAAGAAAAAAAACTTCATTTTTACGCATGATTGACTACACTTCCGGTCCGAGTGTTATTGTAAAAAGGACACGTTCGGAAATTTCATTTGATACCAAGATCATTTAAATCGGTTCATAAATAAGGAAGATATAGTATTTTCAAAATTTTAGTCGTCAAATTCAAATTTAGCGCCAAAAGGTGACGTCACAAATATCTGTTAACGTCGATATCTTAATCAAAAACCATCAAAGACCTGTAAAAGTAGACATTTTCTGAATCTGCTCGACGAGATCTTTCCAAAGGTACCTATTTTACATGTTAGAAAGGAAGTTTGAAAAAAAAGTTTAAAAATCGCGGTTACGTCATAACTTAGAAAGGCTAAAAATTAAAACGAGAATCAGGGGTGTAAATAAAAAGTTTTTGCCATATCTGTTTATGACCCTATCTCAAAAAGTTTAAGCGTAAACGGTGTCACTAGGAGTAAAATACTAATTTCAAGGTTTAAATGTTGTTAAATGTTATTTTATTTAATGCTAATATAAAATCAAATGTTACATACTTCATTATTAAGTTTAAAAAACTCTGTGAATTTTCATGTATTATACTTGCATATAGCTGTTTACATGGGAAAAATATTTTAAAAAACACATCAATATTATTTTAACATGTGTTCAAAATACATGTATATCAATGTTCAACAGACTATAAAAACCAATTTAAATAATGATCTTTTATCTGAAAAGGTCCCTACTTTTACCCTTTTCACTTAAAAACGTAAATGAATTCAGCGGAGGGTAATTAGGAAATTTTCCAAATGATTTAGTACATGTATTTTGGCCCTTTTTTGTCCATGTGATTATAGGTATTCACATTAAATTCTTCACAGTATACACAACTTTAAACTTCAATATCTCTAAAACGGTACAAGATTGACCTATTAAATATAGTATTTTAAAATCAGGAAAAAAATATATGTCCGACCGTAAAAGGTTAAATTCGTATATGGTCTTGTAATATCTTGTTCCCTCTTGTTAAAGATTTAAAAGTGTTTATACTCTGTTATTTGAAAACAAAAATTGATTCACGTTATAAATGCAATGCTCTGGGATGTTCTAAAGTTTTGCTTTATGGTGGAAAGGGAAAACACAGTTTTAAAGACTGTAGCACTAAAGTAACAATTTAATAAAAGTAGGAAGTAAAGGGATTCATTTTTACATATGAATAGGGTATTGTTAAACATACTTCTTTAAATCAACAGACGCTTATGCCACGACGTGTCTAAACTTGTCATATCAATGATGTTGTTAAAAAATGATTACCGCAATGATATAATGCCCATGTAATTTGAACTGAGTTTTGACGTCGAATTGTGGTATGCAACGTCATTTTTAGAGTGCACAATGGCGCCTGAAATTTTCCCATATCAATAGTGAAATATTGTTTGTTCAAAATATGCAAGAAAGCTAGTTTCCAATTATTTTGTCCGAAGGCCCATTTTCCCGTGTCGCTGGTCATAAACATTTATACACCAATATGCCAAAGTGAACTATCTTTCGTAAATTGTTCTTTTATTGGATGATAGTAAAAGTTGGCACATAGGCTCACCTACCTTTGTGTCATTAATGTTTGTCTATCACATCCGTTTCCGGAAGCCCGTACATCGAACGCCCATTCGCACCTAGTCTGGTGTTACCTGCCCCTACCCATACGGTACGGGTCAGGCAAAGCTCAATAATGGCGGCGCCCATACTATCAAATTTTTACATTGAGTTAATAGGGGTTTTATGTAGGAGATGATCATTCAAAAAACCTTGCAGTATGTGATTTGTCAATACAAACCCATTAAAAATTGCTAATAATATTTGATTGACCAGCAAAATATAACGAGAAATAAACAATAGGAAAAATAGCCGTATTTTCGGACGTGGTAGATATTCATTGGCATTTCGGATATTTATTCTATACTATTATGTTCGCAGCTGTTCTATATATAGGAACTGCTACAAATGTACATATATAAAATACTCCATGTGTCGCGTGCACGAACTACATGTCCCTATCGCAAAAGTCCGTTTGAACTTTAATTGAGCTCTGTACAGTAACAGTTGTTTGTGTCCAACTTATGCTTATTATGTTTTAAGCTCACCTCTGAAAAAAATGATGAAGATGAGTTATTCTGACATTTTAGCAAGACGATGTGATTTGTACAAGAAAATGGTATCAACTTAAATGTCAAGGCCACAGTACATGATTGTATTTTAAAGTTAAACTTTTTTCTGTAAAATTGGCTTATGCATTTTTAATGCAATGATGGGATGTTAAAAGTTGAGCTAATTTTTTAATTGAGTAAGGTTTAGATGGCAGAAAAGAACGTACACATGTTTTGATGAAATTATAGGACTAATACAACTGGACCATTGCCTGTGACGTAGACCTATTGAACGTCGACTTTGGATCTGAAACTCATTTCAGTATTCTGTGAGTTTCTTTTTTCGCAGGTTCACAACCGTGAATGTAATACGATACGATATCAGGCCTTATTGCAATTAGACAAATATGGTTGAGGTAGAAAAGTTTAACGTTTGGTTTTTTGTTGAGCGGACTATATTTACAGTCTATTTTTATTATGTTTATAATTTCCTATTGCTCATATCATAAGCTGTACTTTATTTTTTAGACTGTGACATTCAACGGTTGATCAAATTCCCACTTATTTTACATTGCAATTTATTTCTTCAAAACATATCGGACACTATTTTTCTGTTAAAACATTGTGTAGAATAGAAGTTTGTAATTGTGGGAGAAGTAAATAATGCCACGAGATTACACATAATTACATCTATTATAATATTTTTTGTTTTGAATAAAGGGTTGTTAATCAAACTACAGAATGCGCAAACCATGGGCGCTTTTACGGGCAAACTCGCAGCCAGGAGAAGACAATAATGTAAGTACATATAACATGTAGATACACGAGAGCTTCGTTGTATTTTGTAGCACTGTTGTATAAAAAGTAAAAGCTGTTTGTGGACTCGCATAAACCTGAGATATTTCTTTAAATATTAAAGCAATTTCAACAAAATTTTACAAGAAAAGTTTTTTATAAACTGGTTCATTTCTTTTGGCAAATTGGTGCACTGCATACATTTACATGTATGAATTTCAAGCGAGTAAATCAATCCATTACGGTCACAGAGTATATAAGACTTATGCCTATTGTGTTTGTATAAACACTGCTTGGATATGTTCTGTAAACTTCTTCATTTAGATTGTTTATAATCCCCGCCGGGAATCGAATCGAAACGTCCATAGATGTTGGTAGTCCAGATCGTTAACCACTCGCCACCGTTTGTTTTGTAAACGTGTCAACGTTTTCATAATTAATTACTATTACTGGACACAGGTGGCCGGCGCGGGGTTTGGACCCCCCATCCCCCAGACGCCCCTCTACAACCCTGGTACCCCATATACTGATATATCAAAACAATTTTCTTTTGATTTACGTCGGTCTGGGTTGGGAATCACGAAGTGTTAAGAAATTGTGTACTGAATCGAACGAAATGTAACAGCGGTCACATTGTAGTGTAAACTGAAATTTACAAGTTTGTTGGCTCGCTGCATTTGCTAGAGCTATTTATGGACCAAATATATGCAAAATGTTACAGAGTATTTATTTCTTCGTTGAACAAGACCAAGTTTTTGAAAATCGGTCAGAAATTATGAACACACGGCCTTGTTGAATAAGGTCAGTGTATATTTTCGTGATTTCCGGACCCGATAGTGCTATACCTTTACTACTATTATGTATCTAGTGAAAAAAAATAATTTTTTTGTTTTAATATTTTGTTTTGATATATCAGTATATGGGGTACCAGGGTTGTAGAGGGGCCTCTGGGGGATGGGGGTCCAAACCCCGCGCCGGCCACCTGTGTTACTGGAGGCCCCATCCTTTGATTTTTGGACAAACATTTCAGGATTACCGGCTAGATCAGCATTTCCTTCGAAGCTTTTATTAAAGAATAATCGATTTTAGTAGCTATCTAGCAATAGCTGTATTCATTAATCTTTCCAATATTTTGAATAAATGACACGTTTGTTCTCTCTATAGGAGGATTCTACTTGACATATATTCCTTTTATGTATTATAGGTCCAACTCGATAAATGCTACTATTATCGGAAAATCTCATTTCAACGTTTTAGGTTAGGCCACACCAATTTAATTTCTTGGTCATCGGAATATATCCTAAAAAAATAGGAGCGAGCGAGCGAAAAAAAAAAAAAAATTTTTTTTCCAATTCATCCATTTTTGGAGCGGGCGAAGAGCGATTTGTTAAAAAAAATTAAAAACTCCTCACAAAAACAATATTCACTGTCAAAACAGATAAAAAAGACTTGGAAATAGATAAAAGAGCTACAGACACCTTAAATATAAACTGCCAAAAAGGTGCAGACCACAAAGTGACTCCTATATACACCATGCAGTACTAAGTTTACAGGGGTATAATAAAGTGTTTCTTGCAAGAAAATATTTTTATTCTTTTAAAAAGACCATATTTTGTTTTCTTACATACATGTACAGCCAATACAACAAGTCTTTTGAAAGAGAAACAATTTTTTATCATTTAATAAACCATCAGACTAATGTGTATTTCAATTTATGCCCAAACACTTTGTAATGAAACCCATTTGTTAGTCATATCAAAATAACCCACAGAACAACTTCTTTAGTTAAGTCAAGGCATATGCTATTTTACTGCACTTCTTCTGACCATAAGTGTTTTGACTAGAGATAATTGTTCAATTTCACAATGCTAAAAACTTGCTAGTTTCTTGATTTTTTCCTTCCCAAAGTTTTAGCCTCAGCGCCATTATCAATACAATTTTTACACAGAGGGTACACTAAATGTCTTTAAATGTTTCCGAGTTGTCTGTCTGGACAGCAACTCGTCTTCCACCGACGCTTCCCTGGTTTATGTTAATGGGTGCAAAGAATGACCGAAAAAGACCGTAAAATACCAAAAAAAGACCGAAAAAGACTATAAACCCTTGTACATTGTTTATGTAAACATGATATAGTCCTTATATGATAACTTGATAGCGCGTCATAGGATTAGGTTCAACTTGACAGGTAAGTCAGGTATAACGGTTATCTCAGTACTTGTTATCACATAAATAGTTAACAAATCGCGGAAAAATAATAATTGCCTGAATAGCTCAATTGATTAGTGCGTAGACAATTTGATCGTAGTTTTGACGGTTTAGGTTCGAATACAAGTGAATTTAATTGTTCATGAATCTTTTTGTTTTCTTTTCTTCTTATTTTGGATACTTTATTTTTCATTTATATCATGTCTAATATGTAAACCTTTCGTCATTACAGAACTCGTTTTGCCAGATTGTGTATGTAGATATTTCATACCCTATACAAATGTATGAATTAATTTTAATGCATTGCTCGCATTCCTGTTTAGAACTTTACGAGAACAGATGTTAATATTTCCATGAAATGGGTTAACTCTTGAATATCAAAGAATTTAAACGGGATATAGAAAACAAAAGACAAAAAAAGAAACCCAAACATTCTGGGATTCGAACCAACGACCTTGTCATAAAAAGATGCAATTTCACTGCCGTTACCACTAAGCCAATGACTAGTTTTATATTAACTATGTGAAAAACAAATACTTATTGTATTGACAAAAAGCTGTCTTACCTGTTTTGGTGTTTTCATAATACCAGCAAACGTAAACATCATGTGACGCAACTTTCAAGTTATCATAAAAGGACTATAATAGAAGTATTTTTTTAATAATATCGAATTTTACCTATACTTTTACAATAATCTTATGCATTATAAGTATCGGTATGGAACGCCATAGCTGCCTTCTATACACACTTCTTAAATGGTGATGTCCTTTTGATATATGGTGATGTCGTTTTGATAGATGGTGCTGTGGTTTTGATAGATGATGCTGTGGTTTTGATAGATGGTGATGTCGTTTTGATAGATGGTGCTGTGGTTTTTGTAAACGGTGATGTCGTTTGGATATATGGTGATGTCGTTTGGATATATGGTGATGTCGTTTTGATAGATGGTGATGTCGTTTTGAAGGTGGTGACGTCGTTTTGATATATGGTGCTGTGGTTTTGATAAATGGTGATGTCGTTTGAATATATGGTGCTGTGGTTTTGATAGATGGTGCTGTGGTTTTGATATATGGTGCTGTGGTTTTGATAGATGGTGATGTCGTTTTGATAAATGGTGATGTCGTTTGGATATATGTTGCTGTCGTTTTGATAGATGGTGCTGTCGTTTTGATAAATGGTGATGTCGTTTTGATAGATGGTGCTGTAGTTTTGATATATGGTGATGTCGTTTTGATAGATGATGCTGTGGTTTTGATAAATGGTGATGTCGTTTTGATAGATGGTACTGTGGTTTTGATAAATGGTGAAGTCGTTTTGATTTATGATGGTGTCATTTTGGTATATGGTGCTGTCATTTTATATATGGTGCTGTGGTTTGGATATATGGTGATGTCGTTTTGATAGATGGTGCTGTGGTTTTAATAAATGGTGATGTTGTTTTGATATATGGTGCTGTGGTTTCAATAGATGGTGCTGTCATTTTGGTAAATGGTGCTGTCATTTTGATAGATGGTGCTGTGGTCTCGATATATGGTGCTGTCATTTTTATATATGGTGCTGTGGTTTAAACAAATGGTGATGTGAGTTTGATATATGGTGCTGTCATATTTATATATGGTGCAGTGGTTTTGATATATGGTGATGTCCTTTCTATATATGGTGATGCTATTTTGATATATGGTTCTGTCATTTTTTATTACGATGATGTTGAACTATTTATAGATGGCCTAGTAGATAAAACTGTTCTGACACGGCAATTTTGTCGTCAGCTGGTATGAGACGCCTAAATACATTTCCATAGACTTACATTATAAGAGTTTCTTCCGGTGCGACTACCTAAAATCTCATCGACTGCTGAAATGAACTTTAATCATCCTAGTCCCACATAAAAATAACAAAATTTATACATGTGATCAAATACTTTATGCCAGTAATTTGGGGATCAATGACGCCACCCCCATTTTTGTGGCAGTTTTAGTGGTCACCGACCAAATATGTCAGTATTTTCAAATACCATATATTTTGATTGTAATTTATATCAAGATTTTTCTCTTCATATTTCATTTGTGATCTATCATGCAGCGATTATTTCAAAGTAATTTTTCTTGTATGCATCCACTTAGTTTCAGCCAATCAGCAATCAAACACATAGTGTAGGTCCGCATGTTCCCTAGACAAAATAACCTGCTTCCGGTTTTCACCGATTTAGGCGTCTCCTACCTAAAGACTGAAGCGATTGCTTTTGTACGCACTTAAACCAAAGCTATACTTTGGTTCAGCAATGGTTATTTTATTATTTGAAAGAGTTTGTACAAAAGCAATCTGTCTAGGGAACATGCGGACCTACACTATGTGTTTGATTGCTGATTGGCTGAAACCAAGTGGACGCATACAAGAAAAATTACTTTGAAATAATCGCTGCATGATAGATAACAAATGAAATATGAAGAGAAAAATCTTGATATAAATTATAATAAAAATATTTGGTATTTGAAAATACTGACATATTTGGTCGGTGACCACTAAAACTGCCACAAAAAAGGGGGTGGTGTAATTGAGCCCCAAATTACTGGCATAAAGTATTGGATCACATGTATAGTTTTTGTTATTTTTATGTGGGACTAGGATGTTTCTACAAAATAAAGTTCATTTCAGCAGTCGGTATGGAAATGTATTTAGGCGTCTCATACCAACCGACGACAAAATTGCCTCCATTTTCACGGTGTCAGAACAGTTTTACCCTCATCAACCTGATCCGGTCAACAACTAGGCCATCTATAAATAGTTCAACATCATCGTAATAAAAAATGACAGAACCATATATCAAAATAGCATCACCATGTATAGAAAGGACATCACCATGTATCAAAACCACTGCACCATATATAAATATGCCAGCACCATATATCAAACTCACATCACCATTTGTTTAAACCACAGCACTGTATATAAAAATGACAGCACCATATATCGAAACCACAGCACCATCTATCAAAATGAAAGCATCCATTTATCAAAATGACAGCACCTTCTATTGAAACCACAGCACCATATATCAAAACGGCATCAGCATTTATCAAAACCACAGCACCATCTATCAAAACGACATCACCATATATCCAAACGACAGCACCATATATAAAATGACAACACCATATACCAAAATGACACCACCATCTATCAAAACGACATCACCATTTATCAAAACCACAGCACCATCTATCAAAACGACATCACCATCTATCAAAACCACAGCACCATCTATTAAAACGACATCACCATCTATCAAAACCACAGCACCATCTATCAAAACGACATCACCATCTATCAAAACCACAGCACCATTTATCAAAACCACAGCACCATCTATCAAAAACCACAACACCATCTATCAAAACGACGTCACCACCTTTAAAACGCCATCACCATCTATCCAAACGACATCACCATATATCCAAACGACATCACCATCTACAAAAACCACAGCACCATCTATCAAAACAACAGCACCATCTATCAAAACGGCATCACCATATATCAAAGTGACATCACCATTTAAGAAGTGTGTATAGAAGGCAGCTATGGTGTTCCATATATCGGGTTGCGTGTATGAACTTAGCATACCTTTTCGACGTTGTAATATGGAACGCCACAGCTGCCTTCTATACACACTTCTTAAATGGTGATGTCCTTTTGATGTATGGTGATGTTGTTTTGATAGATGGTGCTGTGGTTTTGATAGATGATGCTGTGGTTTTGATAGATGGTGATGTGGCTTTGATAGATGGTGCTGTCGTTTTGATAGATGGTGATGTGGTTTTGATAAATGGTGCTTTGGTTTTTGTAGATGGTGATGTCGTTTGGATATATGGTGATGTCGTTTTGATAGATTGTGATGTCATTTTAAAGGTGGTGACGTCGTTTTGATAGATGGTGTTGTGGTTTTGATAGATGGTGATGTCGTTTTGATATATGGTGCTGTCGTTTTGATAAATGGTGCTGTGGTTTTAGTAGATGGTGATGTCGTTTTGATAGATGGTGCTGTAGTTTTGATATATGGTGAAGTCGCTTTGAAAGATGGTGCTGTGGATTTGATAAATGGTGATGTCGTTTTGATAGATGATGCTGTGGTTTTGATAAATGGTGATGTCGTTTTGATAGATGATGCTGTGGTTTTCATAAATGGTGATGTCATTTTGATTTATGGTGGTGTCATTTTGGTATATGGTGCTGTCATTTTATAGATGGTGCTGTCATTTTGATATATGGTGCTGTGGTTTCGATAAATGGTGATGTCGTTTTCATATATGGTGCTGTGGTTTTAGCAAATGGTAATGTGAGTTTCATATATGGTGCTGTCATATTTATATATGGTGCAGTGGTTTTCATATATGGTAATGTCCTTTCTATATATGGTGATGCTATTTTGATATATGGTTCTGTCATTTTTTATCACGATGATGTTGAACTATTTATAGATGGCTTAGTTGTTGACCGGATCAGGTTGATGAGGATAAAACTGTTCTGACACCGTGAAAATGGAGGCAATTTTGTCGTCAGTTGGTATGAGACGCCTAAATACATTTCCATAGACTTACATTATAAGGGTTTCTTCCGGTGCGACTACCCAAAATCTCACCGAATATTTTGATTATAATTTATATCAAGATTTTTATCTTCATATTTCATTTGTGATCTATCATGCAGCGATTATTTCAAAGTAATTTTTGTTGTATGCATCCACTTAGTTTCAGCCAATCAGCAATCAAACACTTGGTGTATGTCCGCATGCTCCCTAGACAAAATTACCTGCTTCCGGTTTTCACCACAGTACCATCTATCAAAACGACATCACCATATATCAAAAGGACATCACCATTTAAGAAGTGTGTATAGACGGCAGCTATGGCGTTCCATATTCATTGGAAGGTGTAATTAAGGTTTTAATAAACGCCATAGCTGCCTTCTATACACACTTCTTAAATGGTGATGTCCTTTTGATATATGGTGATGTCGTTTTGATAGATGGTGCTGTGGTTTTAATAGATGGTGCTGTGGTTTTGATAGATGATGCTGTGGTTTTGATAGATGGTGATGTCGTTTTGATAGATGGTGATGTCGTTTTGATAGATGGTGCTGTCGTTTTAATAGATGGTGCTGTGGTTTTTGTAGATGGTGATGTCGTTTTGAAATATGGTGATGTCGTTTGGATATATAGTGATGTCATTTTGAAAGATGGTGATGTCGTTTTAAAGGTGGTGACGTCGTTTTGATAGATGGTGCTGTGGTTTTGATAGATGGTGATGTGGTTTTGATAGATGGTGCTGTGGTTTTGATAAATGGTGCTGTGGTTTTGATAGATGGTGATGTCGTTTTGATATATGGTGCTGTGGTTTTGATAGATGGTGATGTCGTTTTGATAGATGGTGCTGTCGTTTTGATAGATGGTGATGTCGTTTTGGTAGATGGTGCTGTTGTTTTGATAGATGGTGATGTCGTTTTGATAGATGGTGATGTCGTTTTGATATATGGTGCTGTGGTTTTGATAGATGGTGCTGTGGTTTTGATATATGGTGATGTCGTTTTGATAGATGGTGCTGTGGTTTTGATAGATGGTGATGTGGTTTTGATAGATGGTGCTGTGGTTTTGATAAATGGTGCTGTGGTTTTGATAGATGGTGATGTCGTTTTGATATATGGTGCTGTGGTTTTGATAGATGGTGATGTCGGTTTGATAGATGGTGCTGTCGTTTTGATAGATGGTGATGTCGTTTTGGTAGATGGTGCTGTTGTTTTGATATATGGTGATGTCGTTTTGATAGATGGTGATGTCGTTTTGATATATGGTGCTGTGGTTTTGATAGATGGTGCTGTGGTTTTGATATATGGTGATGCCGTTTTGATAGATGGTGCTGTGGTTTTGATATATGGTGATGTCGTTTTGATAATGGTGATTTCGTTTGGATATATGGTGCTGTCGTTTTGATAGATGGTGTTGTAGTTTTGATATATGGTGATGTCGTTTTGATAATGGTGATGTCGTTTTGATAATGGTGATTTCGTTTGGATATGTGGTGCTGTCGTTTTGAAAGATGGTGCTGTGGTTTTGATATATGGTGATGTCGTTTTGATAGATGGTGCTGTGGTTTTGATATATGGTGATGTCGTTTTGATAATGGTGATTTCGTTTGGATATATGGTGCTGTCGTTTTGATAGATGGTGCTGTAGTTTTGATATATGGTGATGTCGCTTTGAAAGATGGTGCTGTGGTTTTGATAAATGGTGATGTCGTTTTGATAGATGGTGCTGTAGTTTTGATATATTGTGATGTCGCTATGAAAGATGGTGCTGTGGTTTTGATAAATGGTGATGTCGTTTTGATAGATGGTGCTGTGGTTTTGATAAATGGTGATGTCATTTTGATTTATGGTAGTGTCATTTTGGTAAATTGTGCTGTCATTTTATATAAATTATGGTGCTGTGGTTTTGATATATGGTGATGTCGTTTTGATAGATGGTGCTGTGGTTTCGATAAATGGTGATGTCGTTTTGATATATGGTGATGTGGTTTTAGCAAATGGTAATGTGAGTTTGATATATGGTGCTGTCATATTTATATATGGTGCAGTGGTTTTGATATATGGTGATGTCCTTTCTATATATGGTGATGCTATTTTGATATATGGTTCTGTCATTTTTTATTACGATGATGTTGAACTATTTATAGATAGCCTAGTTGTTGACCGGATCAGGTTGATGAGGATAAAACTGTTCTGACACCGTGAAAATGGAGGCAATTTTGTCGTCAGTTGGTATGAGACGCCTAAATACATTTCCATAGACTTACATTATCAGGGTTTCTTTCGGTGCGACTACCCAAAATCTCACCGACTGCTGAAATGAACTTTATTTTGTAGGATCATCCTAGTCCCACATTAAAATAAAATTTATACATGTGATCAAATACTTTATGCCAGTAATTTGGGGCTCAATGACACCACCCCCATTTTTGTGGCAGTTTTAGTGGTCACCGACCAAATATGTCAGTATTTTCCAATACCAAATATTTTGATTATAATTTATATCAAGAGTTTTCTCTTCATATTTCATCTGTGATCTATCATGCAGCGATTATTTCAAAGTATTTTTTCTTGTATGCATCCACTTAGTTTCAGCTAATCAGCAATCAAACACATGGTGTAGGTCCGCATGTTCCCTAGACAAAATAAACTGCTTCCGGTTTTCACCGATTTAGGCGTCTCATACCTAAAGACTGAAACGATTGCTTTTGTACGCACTTAGAACTCTTTCAAATAATAAAATGACCATTGCTGAACCAAAGCCTTTGTTTGTTTAAATCAGCATAGCATCACGATGCCGAATATGCCTCCATATTGATGACCAGGTCGAGACGATTTCGTGTGCTGCTGCTGAGCTTTGAAATAATTTGTCAAATTGCTTCAATATCAGTTGTCATATCTGTAGTTTTTTCTTTTCAGAGCCGAAAATTTGAGTGGACAAGGAGCAGAGTGTCTATTAAAAATTCATCAAAATGACAGCACCATCTATTAAAATTACAGCACCATATATCAAAACGACATCACCATCTATCAAAACCACAGCACCATATATCAAAACGACATCACCATCTATCAAAACGACATCACCATCTATCAAAACAACAGCACCATCTACCAAAACGACATCACCATCTATCAAAACGACAGCACCATCTATCAAAACGACATCACCATCTATCAAAACCACAGCACCATATATCAAAACGACATCACCATCTATCAAAACCACAGCACCATTTATCAAAACCACAGCACCATCTATCAAAACGACATCACTATCTATCAAAACTACAGCACCATTTATCAAAACCACAGCACCATCTATCAAAACGACGTCACCACCTTTAAAACGACATCACCATCTATCAAAACGACATCACCATATATCCAAACGACATCACCATATATCCAAACGACATCACCATTTACAAAAACCACAGCACCATCTATCAAAACGACAGCACCATCTATCAAAACGACATCACCATCTATCAAAACCACAGCATCATCTATCAAAACCACAGCACCATCTATCAAAACCACAGCACCATCTATCAAAACGACATCACCATATATCAAAAGGACATCACCATTTAAGAAGTGTGTGTAGAAGGCAGCTATGTCGTTCCATAAACGAAGGTCAAAAATTTTATGGTTATAAAGTGGTTTTTAAGTACGAAATCCTCGTATGACTATAGCTGTATGCACAGTTTACCAATTTTATACTCTCTTTTCGATCTTTTCGATATTTACATATCCAGCTCGAGTTTATAAGTCTAATGTAAACTTGCGCTCTCTGTAATGCACCTATTATATATAATATGTGAATTGTTATGCACATGGTATTTGGTGGAAAATTAATACTAGATAATATGGACAATTACAATATAAATTGTTAGCACGTTCTGATATATGTTATGCTCTCCAGCTTGGAGGAAATAAAAGAATTTATATTTAATTTAAACACGTATCGTATTTCAAACACGTATTTTTAGCGCGTACTCAATCTACGACGCATGAATACTGACGCCTGAAGGAAAGCACCCTTAAAAAGGTGAAATGCACAAACTAGTGGAGCAGGCAGCGTGTCGAACCTGTAACTAAATGGACCCTAGTACATACACGCAGTACAATGTTAATTTACACCCAACTGGTGACAAATGATTCAATCCGTGCGTGTTGGTCATGATCTACATTGTTCGCTGATCAGTCAATGTCGTCGTTTTGAAAATAAATGGTGCTGTCCGAATTGTAAGATTTTCAAGTTCATTTTAGAAATTTAGTAGCAAAAATGTTAACCTGTAAGAACTTGGGAATTAATTTTTCAGTGAAACAATTGTACAGAAATTAGATCAATTTGCATTTTTGACCGATTCAATTTTTACCGTGATATTGGTCAGACTAAATATCAGTGTCATGGTAAATTCTACAAGGCAAAATGTATGGAAGACAATCACTGCCATAATTGCATCTTGCTTTCTAACATTTTAACTTGTAGTTTTTTTCAATTATATGTATGCTTAGAATATATTATGGTCTTGTCTCATAAAATGATTTCTCCATGTTGGATTATACTTTCCTTTAGGTAATGAATGGGTTATTTCTTAAGTTATTCATTCAAAGTTCTACTTCAAACTTTATTCAACAGGTAGACCATAACGATTATGTCTTACTGTTTACTTCTTGCTGCTGACCCTTACTTCGACATGTCTTGTCCGAACATCCTACAGCAAGCAGAAAGCACAACGAAGTAGACATAATATAAAGTTTGATTATTACACCACGAGGCGCTGATTGGAGGAATATTCGGTAGTTACCGCAAAACTAACAATATTACGCAACTATGGGAAAGCTCATCTCTTAGCCTCTATATACACAATGAAAGAGGTACTCACATGTACTTTTAGCTCACCTGGCACGAAATGTCATAGTGAGTCTTTATGATGCAACCGTGTTCGTCGTCGTCATCAAATCGTATTTCAAACGACCTCTCGGATCAATTTCAACCAAACTGCACAGGGATTTTTCTTGGGAGGTTCCCTTTAAAAGTTGGAGCCGCTTTGGTGCAGTGGAAGCGCGTTCGCCTTGTATTGGGATCGGAGTTTCCCGGGTTCGATCCACATTAGTGCCTAGGTAGTAATAGTGTTCTTAGGCAAGACACAGATAACTCTGCATTGCATCTCCTTGAGGTTGATTCCATCCGGAGTCAGTCTCAGTGAGTCTCGAAATTAAATACATTAGTACATGTATAAATAAAACTTGTTCAAAGAATTTAATTCCCTGCCGCTGAGAATTCCTGCTGTCATGCCAACCGAAAGGAAAAACTTAAAATTTCTTATTTACAAAACTGCAATGCGTAGATTCTGGATTTTTCAGGGTAGAATTGTCAATATACTTTTACCAAGATTCTTTAAATCATAACACTTGGGTCAGACTTGACCCTGCCCGGATGTCACTTCTTTTGCATTGACTTAGCATTGAAAATTATTTTTAAAATTCCTCTAGTTTTAAACAGCAAGGTATAGAGCTGAAATATTTAGAAATTTGGCGTGTCTCTAGCGGACCTCTACCTAGATTGTTTAAATTCAGCCTGGGTCAAAACTTGGTCCTCCCTAGGGGCCATTTCTTTTACTGACATAGACTTATTATAGCAAACACTTTTAAAAATCGGCTTTGCTAAAACTGCAAGACATAATTATATTTAGATTTATGCTGTAGAGCATTGTCTAGTGGACCTCTACCAAGATCGTTCAAATTGTGTCCCTGGGGTAAATATGGGCCCCTCCCAGACGCCACTTGTTTCACATTGATAAATATAGGAAAAACCTGTTTAACATATGGAACATTTTGTTCTCTACTCGCTAGCAATGATAAGGCTGGTCAGAAAATCGATAAACAGGTAGTAGCGGCCGGACAGTTCGCTTGCGGTCGTAAATTTTCCGAAACAGACCGGAAAACCGCTGATTGTTTCGGCAGCTCAATCAATAAAAATCGATATTTGCTTGCGTAATATTAGCCCGAGGATATTAAGATGTACTGTGTATTACGCTAAAATAGAAATCTTTAATCTTATTGCATTCATCCCAGCTATCTTTTTGTACTATTACATTGTATGTTTAAAAAGCAACTGTTGTAAAATAGAGATTAAAGAGAAATGAAGCAACACTGATTTGAATAATAGAGCTATTATAGATTTGTCAGTTTGAGGGGGAAATGTTTTTTTTTTTCATGAATATACCCTCGAATTTCATTAACTTTTGTTAAATCTATGCAATGCACAGAGCTATTCGTGTAATAATTGTTGACAGGATCATGCGGACAAACTACAGGAGTAATAAGCTATTAATCTTTATATTGTTGAATTAATTTTATTAAATTGAATCACATATTATATCAAAGCATCCGCATTTAATGTAATTAAGTGAAGCTTCACAACATAAATCATACACGGCATCACCAACTTGTACCGCAATGACAGTCACACTTTCACAGTTTTCTTTTTTCTTCGCACGTGCTTAAAAGCCATAAGTGGTTGTATATCTTGAAAGCAATTAGTTCTCTAAATTTAAAAGCTAACAAAGACTACCTTTAAAAAAGATGGTCCGCGCAATTTTTAGTATATGAAAGCGATTGGTAGCTTGATTCTAATATTGAATTGTGAAACAATGAAATAACGAAGTTTTCATTAGGCATATACAAAATCGATGTCATCGATTTCATATTCTGTTAGCTGTGAAAAAACAAACAACACGATAGACACAATGCATGAACGTGTGCGTCATCTTTGAAAATTTGTTATTTACATAACTTACAAGGTAGATGTTACTATCGTTTAATTAATTACGGTACTGTTTCCCGTGTGCTTGACGCCAACGTTACACGTGCGTAAATTCTACAAGATAGAAATAAATGTGCTACAGCAGAAGCTTGAACGACACACTTGAGTGTCGAGGATTATTTTGAAATTATTCACATGAAATCATGAACGTTTCTTCGATAAAATTATTTTAAAGTGCGAGTTATTTAAAGGTTACTTTTGTTAATAAAAGGAATAATCAAGTAAGGTCTTTTTTTCGTTGTCCCTTTCCACAGAAGTTAATTGTTCTCTAAAAGCAAACAGAAATACATTTATTAAACTAAAATACATTTCATTGTTTCTGAGATGGGTGTACAATAAAAAAAGATATATATAATACACACATTTAGGGTAATAAATTACCAAGACTAACAAAGACTTTTATTGCACCCTAATAATCCATATCCGTTCTAGTGTTTTATTGCCCCGGGTATATTGTAAAACGCAAGTGGTAATTCTTATGACAGATTTTAAGTTTCTTTAAAATATGTAAGTTTACCGTAATAACATCTTATTTGCATTTTCTTTTTCAATTTCTGATATTTGATCAAAATACTAAAAGTACATAATTCACAAACATTATTTTTCGACATAACATGTACCTGATTTTGATTTCTGACCGATCTTAACTTTTTCATTTGTCAACCACCTTTAAGTTACAAAATGTTTATAGGGGGACCAAAGTAGAAGTTAACGACTGTCAAAATACGCACAAATAGCAAAGAAAAAAAAACACAAAAAAACAACATCTCCACATTTATGATGGGTGAGATCTATCCGGACGAACGGATTCTGAAAACAAATTCCTTCATATAAAATAAGCGTCACAATTTGAAAGTGACATACGTACTTGTGTATATGTGTGTTTGTGTGACATTACAACAGTCCCGTGGAAATGTGTAAAAATTACAATGTATACACAAAATCTTTTTTTCACAGGTGTTACATTTACCTGTTTACGTTAAGTTGAAACAAGTGTGAAATTTAGTCACTTTGCTACAATACAGATATAACTTTAACCAAATGCAGTCCTTTTAATTTACTCATTTAATTTACACATGAATAAAGCATACCGAGACTCGTTCCAAGATTATTACACTCATTATTCACTTTTTTCCTCTTCATATAAGTTATGCCATCCTTACGTTTTAAAGCAACAATACAATACAAAATCATCACGATTTTAATACGATAGTAATCGACTATTTCCGTGAAAATTACGGACGCGCCCGATCTGTATTACGATTACATTTTTAACTGACTGTACTTATAAAAAATATTAAAAAGGTAAGCGAAATCCTTCAAATATTTTATTTATTTTTACACCAATTTATAGTTGATATAATTCCCTTGCCGATATCACTGAAGCAAAAACAATCTTATAATTGATGTTCCATGTATGGGTCAAAGTATTGAGACAAATGACCCAAAAAGCTGACTAAAAGTCTTGCAATCCTTAACATTTCATATGGAAAATGTGGTGGTACTTTTTAATTAAAAAAGGTAAGTGAAATACCAAATTAATCTTTTTGAAATTTACATCATTATAAAGAGGAAAAATAATATTAATTCGTCTGACCGAAGCAAAAACGATTAATTACACGGTTTTTGATTTAATAGGATTAAACCGAAATCTCCCTTCTTTGTTTAATGTGTAAAAGCCGCGTCTAATCGATTATCGGGAAAACATGAAAGTTCCATATGATTATGTCAAAAACCACAAGGCCTAGAGCTTAGATATTTCGCGTGTACCAAGATCATGCCATTGCCACACACCTGAGGTCACTTGTTTTACAAAGACTTCTATACAAAAAATGTACTAAAACAAATCACAAATTCATGTCAAATACCACAAGACCAATTTATGTGTGACATTGTCTAGTTTTGTTCGGATCGTGTTCCTTGGATTGGCTTTGGTTCCATCCTGAAGCTCAATTATTTTACATTGACTTATGTAGGAAGAAATTTAAAAAATCTCCATATTCATAACAACAAGGTACATGCAGGCTTCCCACTTGTACATGATATGGTTACTTCTACGGAAACTACCGAATATTCATTTATTCATCTAAGAATTTTGTCGCCAAAAACTGGGATTTTTATCTCATTGATATTACATTCGCAATGTGTAGTTATATCTTGAATATAATAGTTTTGGAACAAATGGTACATTTTTTATGTTTCAGGTTCCACCATGTTGGTTGAACCGTGAAAGATTGGTAATCATATTTCTAAAGTTACACCTGTAAAAGAGTCGCTGAGATAAAAGAATTTGTTCGGGAACTGTTTTATAATATGAATAAGCATGATACAAAAATAGCCACTGTAATTAAACTGCACTGAAAGAGTAAATTATGTAGCTCCCACGGACGGACGAAGTGTGTGTTGGACATCGCAGCCTACACACGTTGTATGACTTTAAACCCGTTGCAACCGTACTTTGGTCATTTTCACAGGTGGGCAGTTTACCTAACCATCAACCCCGGGAAGAACCAGTGATAGACTCATATCCTCCGTAAGAAACTGCCAACTTTCTCACATAAAGAGACATGGTCGGTAGCAGGGTTCGAACCCATGTACCCCAATCTATGAGATGTTACAGTGATTTCAAGCCACTATACCACGGAGGCGGACAGACAAAATAATATGTCATACGATATATGCCTAACGTTCATTATATGTGGAACATCGCAGACATGCACAAAATAATTCCAATATATGCAGGATCATAATTATGTCATTGTTTGATGGGTTGTTTCCAAATAACACACTTTAAGCTTGAAATAATATTATACAATCCCTCGTTGGGATTTCAGTAAAACTAAGTAATTGACACAGCGTCCTCTTTTATAGTTCACATTACTTTTGAACATACTGACTGACCTAAAGCATTAGGAGTAATGGAGTCTTCAAACATGATTGTACGCTCTTAATTCACGTGCTCTAACTGCTTGTGTTTTCTGTTTTTGCAGGTATGGATTGGTGTCATTGCGTTAATAGTAATTATCGCCAGCTTGACTATCGGCCTACTAACGGCAAAATGTGCTAATCAGGAGAAAGATGAAAGTTCGCAAGACGGGAAAGTTTCGTGTCTTACAAGTGGTCCTGATGCTGATACTGCTGGCACAGGAATAGGTACATACAAATGTCCTTGTTTATTAATAGAACATGCCACGGGTTTCTAAAATATACAGCTGAATGTTGTGGGGAGTTGGAGGTCGGGGTCATCAAGATAAAGCCATAGAACGATGGTTAGGTAAATTTGTTAGCTTGTACACGGTGATGATCATACGGCAGTGAATTTGGAGGAAGTGCATTTATTTCACGGCAACAGCGTGGAAGTACAATAGCAGAAAAAGATTGACATATTTGACACATCCGAAATAGCCACCCCATATGTGTCAATTCCAAATGCTAGTTTCAATCTTAACTTATTTATTAGATTCTGAAAGTGTTTACTAAAGTTTTTTCTTTCAGAGTTGTGCATTAATGAACAGAAAAGTACTTGTAGAAATTCGACCTGCTTTTCATGTAAAGATGAAATTGTGCCACATTTTGAGCGTAAGTATGGTGAACGTTTACAAGCTTTCTTTTAAAAATAAGTCGAGACTAGTCTTTTAATACCGAAAGTAAACTTCCACCCGCTCAATATGAATATACACCAGGAGTAATTCAAGATAATGGTATAATGTCTGTCTTTGTTTTAACTCGAATGCGAATCAAGTTAGTAAAATCACGATCCGAGCCTCATCCATTATCAAACATATGAGAGAAAGAAACTTTAAGTTTTAGAGTGTATACATAGTTAGCTGTTGTACCCGATGCCCGTCGTCTGTCTGTCTGTATGTTTGTCTGCCAGTCTGTTAACATATAATATAATTTAAGATATCTGTTAAAGCTGCTCGCCCTCAGATTTCAATTGGTGGAAAAATGAAGTTATTCAAATTAACATATTTTTAGAACGAATCATCAACTACATTGTTACCATCAATTAAAAAGGTCGAAGTATAAATTCCTGTAAAATAGTTCAATATTTCTTTGAAATTATACACTACGAAAGTATAATGTGTTAAAAACACTTTTGAAATCCCAAATGATAATCCTAGAGTCTAGCGGTCACACTAACAATTTCAACATATTTTCTCAAATCGCTATCATGATTTTCTTCAATTTCGTTGATTCTAGCATTTACTTTTACATTTATTTAAATGTTTTCGTCAGAAACTAAAGCAATTTGTTTCCTTGCAGCGCTGATTTGTCCTGGAGGAAATATACTGAATATAAAGAATGAAAGTAAGTTGTACATTACAAGTTTAGTTATGATATTAATAATAATAATAATAATAATAATAATAATTTAAGAAACTGACACATTTCACCAAAGTGACCCTTCTTACACATGGTCATTTGTAAGACTCGCACAGGTGAAAATGGAAACAAATGTGAAAATAGTCACACACCGGAAATCATTTTATCTCATATGTAAAAACTCGACAAATGTGAAACTCCCCATTGTAACAACAACGTCAAGTAAAATGTGAAATAAGTTTACTTTATCGGTACAAGTGTATATGTAAAAACTGTTTTTCACATTTGTCAGAAGATTTACATATAGGACAAACTTATTTCACATATGAGTTAGGTTGAGGGTTTGAGTGACCATTTTCACTGTTGTGACCATTCACATTTGGGGGTTGGGGTGTCCAACAGTAATTTACTACCGACGATATGCATAGCATACAAGTCTTATTTTGGGGATGGGTGTCCCACAGTAATTAACAACCATCAATATGCATAGAAGTGTTATTGTAGACACTTGATACATGTATGATAGCAGAAGATCGTAAGACAAGTTTTGTATTATCCTCGTTTTTACCGTTGTCCACCGGTGCTGGTGTTCTCGTGCCAGTCAGATGGCTGTAATACTACCGTATCCCTGACCACGTTCAGTCGGTACATTTAGTGGGGAGGCTATCTAAGACAGTTGTATTATTATTTTATCCCGGTTACCGACAGCTTTTGGATTTTTTTGCTTCTTAAGAAACAAAATACTAGAAAGCTCACCTGGCACAAAGTATGACATAATCACTTCATTTTACACGCTTAATTTATAAAGAAATCTGGAAATAGGCTTAAAGGCCGGGGAAGAACTATAAAAAGGACTCAGGTAGAGAAATGGCCACTTGCTTTGCATACACTGAGCTAACGACATCAGAGGTTTAAATCAAAATTTTAATGAAATTAAAGTATAGATTTGTTTGAAATTTAGCACAGATGTTCTTTAGCATAAATGTCATAAAGTCTGAAAAAATACAGTTGATTGGTTGTCTAAAAGTGTGACTTCCAGGAAAAAAACTTGTGTTGTCTGCTTCAAGATTTGAATTTGCCTCTACAATGATTGGCAGCTTCTCCATTGGCTGAGAGCTAATAATATCACAGCCGTTGTGTGAGTCACACACATTGACATAAGGTGGGACAATTCCACATGTAATATGTTTTGTATAGAACAGTTCTATATTATATACGTTTTATGCATAATTAGCTGTAATAAGTTTCATCCCATAATAAAATGTTATCTGGTATAAACCAATAGTCCCATAAATGACCTAGGTATGGTTTTCCACAAGGTTCATTCATCAAAATTGCTCTTCATACAATATTAACCTTGAATGTTTATCAGAATTAATGCCATTTATCAGAACTAAGTGACAATCTTTTCTGGTGTGTATCTAGATAAATGATATCTATCTGATATAGTTAACTTGCCATTGTTTCACTTTCGAAAGAAGAAAATCTACTTAAAACACTCATACACATAAAGAAAACGTACATGAGAAACATACATTTAATCAATGTTTAATCCTTCAATAAAACATTGCAATAACTTTAAATTTATTGAAGTGACTTTCCCTAAAGCTGTAAGTTATGTTATTTTTTCTGAAATTGCACTTTCCAACATCAAGCAGACGATTTCTGTGTTTATATTATCACATTACAAAGTTATTGCTAGGTAATACAGCTCCTCCCTACACTCCTAATATGCTTAATTGCTTGCCGGCCGGTATTTCACTGAAACAAACCCCGTTTCATGTTTGGGGTATTGGGGCAACATTTTAAAAGCACTTTTTATGCTATCCAGTACATTTAAGTTTTTGAATAATGTTTTGTCTATTGAACACCCCATTTGCTCATGTTATCGCATGGTGTGGAGGCATTTCTTTGATCTTTCTGTCCCGTTATACACTCGTAACAGTTTTGTTTTTCATAAAAGTATGTCTGTTATACAAGATATTACCGAAAAAGTATGCCTGATATACAGCTTATCGCTGGCAGTCTTCCAAAATTCAATGCACACGACAGCTAGAAGGGTGACAATACAAGAAGCAATTAAAAACAAATAACAGAGGTGTCTATTTAAACCTTGAGAAATACCTCCAAAGTTTTAAAATATAAATTTAAGAAAATTATGTTTCATTTTTGTAAACAAATAGGAATTTGAAATATAACAATGAAATTAAATTTGTACTTTACGAAACAGCATAATTGCTCTCTGTCACTTCTAATCAAAACCTGTTAATGTCTGTCCCAGATTGTAGCAGTCTAAAGAGGTGTTGACAAAATAAATTCAGTGGTCTAGATGCAGCCTTCCGAACTTGTGAAACAAGAGCATAAAACCTTTGCTTTAGTATAGGTTAGTGTTCATTAATAAGCATTTACAAAATTAAATTGGTCTAGAGCGGCGCAGCCGCTCGACCAATTTAATTTTGTAAATGCTTATTAATGAACACTAACCAGCTTAGTGTTTGAAATTATTTTTTGTTTATAGATTTTAATAGTTCTACACATCGCCCTGCTGCTGGCTAAATATGACCAAATCCAACAGCGAAAATGTCAAGAATAATTAAGGCATTGGTGATTAATGTTCAAAACTGTGTGAAAAAAGTCTAGTTGTATTAAAGATGATGGGTTTGACATCTAAAGTATATTTATGATGATGAAAAAGAGGTACATTTTATAAGATCGTATTTTTCAGTTATTGTCACTTTCAGATATAATCTCCTTTAGTGAATTTTAAGACTATACTGGAAGTATCTTTTCTTCTGGTAAATCTTTTTTGAAGGACTAATTGTTTTTTTTTCTTTCTATTTTCATTTTTGGAATTGCTATTAAAAGTAAGTAAATAGTTTTTGTTTTGTTTTAAAAGTGTAGTTTGTAGTTAAAATCATTCAAATGCTTGGGAATATTTTAATGTTTTGCTTGTTTATTTTTGTTGAATTTGACCTTTATTCGGCATTGAAATATCTCCCTGCGACCTCACATTCTCATTCAATTAATGTGCAATTGACTCCTCCATCAATGCATGTTACGCATGCGCAAAAGAACTAGGTAAAAGCAGTCAATTTACTTGGTTAATTGAATCACAAAGAGAATTAAAAGCTGATTTACCAAAATAAGTTTCACAACATTTTTGAAAAATACTGCAATGCCATTGGACAAAAAATAATTTCAAACACTACTAATTCACCAACAATTTTTGACAGTGACGTCATTTTGTCAACAAACTATAAATAAGCATGGTATATCCCAAAACGAATGTATACTTATGACAGATAGAAATGTGTCCCTATCAATTGAGATGTTCAAAGTAAGGTATGGCCCAGTGGATGTGCTGTCTGTTTGACACGCAGGCGATGCTAGTTCGAAACTTGTGGTCGGCGAGATATATTTATGTTTTCTTTTTTGGGGGCAAAATTTATATAGTTGGAAAGGCCTGTTAACATTTGCTTTCTTTTTTGGGGGAAAAACGTGTTCATAGTCATTTTAGTTATTTCATGTGAAGTGAAATGACAAGCGTTTTCTACACAATTTATTCTGTATGCCTTCTTCGTGAAGCACGAGAAAATCAAGATAAGGATGCAATTGAAAAAAAAAATACCGTGCAGGAAAAAGGTTCCGCTTGCAGGTTTCGAACTCGGTACCTTTCGGTTACTACCACAGCGTCTTTAACCTCTGGGCTACGTTTTCATGCAGGCTATATGTAAGAAAACACGATCATAATCTAATACAATATAAAGGTGAATATTGAAAACATAAACACAAGTGGAAAGTGTAAACACAATATGACGTCACTGTCAGGTATCCCTGGTGGATTAGTAACAGAAGTTAATACGAAAACAAAACAAAATAATTGCATCATTTAAGTAAAGATAAAAAGAAGTCTTCTATCACCAAAAGCTGAAAAACCAATTTCATTAGTAGCTTCACTTCTCCTTAAGTCATCTTTTTTTCTTCAAATTGATCTAATACTTGAGATAAGAGTAAGTCTTCCTTTGTTTCCTCATTTTGTCTACAAAGTCTAAATATAGGCCTACTGTGACAATATAAGATCATCTTGATCATGTAATACATTAAAGACATCCATAATGTGCACCCGCCAAAATATGAGCAAAACTGATGTCAAGCAGAAAAAAGGACAATTATTCAATCAAAATGTAACCTTTACTAAATGTCAACACATTTCAGTTCTGACTTTAATTTCAAGGTGTTGATAGAAATACGTTAGACCGTCTGGTGTAAATAGTGCACATTTGCTATGGGATGATTTAATATTGAAAAGGAAAAAGAAGTTTAAAAATTGTCTTAAATGTATTTTTTATTTTATTTTCACCATGCGATAAAACAGTTACAGGATAGAAAACTCGGTATTATGGGCATATAACAGAATACATTTTATGTACGGGGGCAATATAAAGAGAAGGTCTGTGGAAAAATCTCGGCTTTCAGCCTCGATGTTTTACACAGACCTTCCCTTTATATTGCCCCATTACATAAAATGTATTCTGTTATATGCGCATAACACCTCGTTCCATATCCTATAACTATAACTTATTGCAGTATTTACTGATAAATGACATTTGTCCTTTACATGTATTTAGTACACACGTAATGTTATAAATAGCAAACTGGTTTTCCACTGTTCCACAATCTAAAAAATCTATTTTTGGAGATGAGACATCATACAGTATGTGGGATTCGCACTGTTTTACTTTGTTTTGCAATTTTTCCTACTCAACATTATATTTTGCAGACTTAAACAGTGTGCATAGCCCACGTGACTTGCGACGTCATTTTTAACCTACGAGCTCCCGACTCGGAGTTTCAAAAGGCTGTAAGTATTTCATTTTTAGGTCTATTAGTTTGAAATATAGCTTATTCTAAGCGGAAAACAGTCTTCTTTCCATAGATTATAATATATCCTTCACCAGTTTAGTCGTTTGGTCCCCAAAATGAGGCAAATGGTCAAATTTGAGAAATTTTGGGAGCTAATGTGACAAGTGTTCACACATTTTGTAACCTAGCCCATTACTATGTACATAAACAATGTTTCTATAAGTCAATGAGAGTTCACGAGGATGATTAACATCTGAAAAATGATTTAAAAAATGACTTAAATGCAAAGAAAGCTAAATATTTGTTCTTTTGAAATTGGGCTACGATGTAAACTTGACAAAGTAAATGTCATCTGAAAAGAATAACATTGTTATAGTTTTAAAAGGATAGATACCAACAATAAGTTTCAGAGTCTTCCGCATCTTATCGTGTGTTAGTTTATTTCATTTATCCACTCTTACATAAAACATATATCTAGAATAGCATACAATATATGCCAAAACAAGTATCTGCCACAGGCCGTAAAGATCTAAATTAAAATTGCAGTTTGCATCGGACCGTAACAATTGATTTTGAAAGCAATAAGTGCATACGTTTTCCATGATCTGAGACCAGTGAAATAGTGTAAAGTATTTGAGATTTCTGTTTTCATTTGTTTTTAATTTCGTGTAAATATACATGCAAATGAACATGAAAAGTAAACACAAAAACGCATGCGTATAAAAGACAAACTTTTTGATAGCAGTTAACGTAGTCTCTCCTCTTTCTAAAGTGACTTGTCGCATAAGCCCTTACTAAATTTGCTTGCACCGTAGCCCATTTTCAAAAGAACAAATATTTAGCTTTTTTTGCATTAAAGTCATTTTTTTAAATCATTTTTCAGATACTAATTATCCTCGTGAACTCTCGTTGACTGATAGAAACATTGTTTATGTACATAGTAATGGGCTAGATTACAAAATGTGTGAACACTTGTCACATTAGCTCCCAAGATTTCTCAAATTTGACCATTTGCCTCATTTTGGGGACCAAACGACTAAACTGGTGAAGGATATATTATAATCTATGGAAAGAAGACTGTTTTCCGCTTAGAATAAGCTATATTTCAAACTACTAGACCTAAAAATGAAATACTTACAGCCTTTTGAAACTCCGAGTCGGGAGCTTTTTTACTTGGCGCAGTAGCTAAAAATGACGTCGCAAGTCACGTGGGTTATGCACACTGTAAAAAGACTTAGTAATATTTCATACTGCACTATAATAGAACTCATTTGTAATCCTTGTATTGCTACAGAAGTAGTTTAGTAAGAATTTGGTTGGATTTTAAATCCATTTTTCAGTGATCAATTTCTCTGAGGGGGAGGGGGAGTGGGGGTCACTTGATTCCCGTAAGCTTAATTATAGGGAAATCTTCTTGTCTAAAACCACAAGGCTTGGTATTTGAAATGAAGCTTTGTGTAGTGAACCGCTAGATTGTTCCAATCAGGACCCCTAGGTCAATTTTTGTGTCGCCAGAGAAAAGGCAATACATAGGGATCGCTTTGTCCGTCCGTCAGTCCGTCCGTCCGTCGGTCCGCACGCATGATCCTGGTACCTTGGGTGGTAGGAGGTGTGGCCTAAGACAATAGAAATATATTGTCTTCATTCCGTCTTTTGTCCCTTAAGTGGTCATTCTTTTGTTACTTAAGTGGTCACTCTATTGTTCGAGAACAATGGAAATACCACCTAATAACACCTTCGTATGGGTGTGCCCGTCCGTCCGTCACACAAGCTTAACGTTGGCTATAATTTTGCCATTTCTTAAAATTTCGTTATCAAACTTTACAATTGTATTGCTTATGACAAAAGGGTCATGATGTCGCCAAATTGTGTAGGTCAAGGTCATATTTGACAGAGTTATGCCCCTTTTATACTTAGATTTTGCTATAACTTTGCCATTTCTTAAGATTTCTTTATCAAACTTTTAAATTGTATTGCTTATGTCAAAAGGGTTGTGATGCCGCCAAATTTTGTAGGTTAAGATTATATTTGACAGAGTTATGCCCTTTTTTGTACTTAGATTTTGTCACGAAAACTTAACGTTGACTATAACTTTGCCATTTCTTAAGATTTCTTCATCTTATTTTCAAATTGCATTGCTTAATTATGACATAAGGGTTGTGATGCCGCCAAAGTTTGTAGGTTAAGGTCATATTTGACAGAGTTATGCCCCTTTTTGTAGTTAGATTTTGTAACGAAAACTTCATGTTGGCTATAACTTTGTCATTTCTTAAGATTTCTTCATCAAATTTTGAAATTGTATTGCTTATGACATAAGCGGCATAATGCCGCCAAATTTTGTAGGTCAAGGTCATATTTGACAGAGTTATGCCCCTTTTTGTACTTAGATTTTGTCACAAGATTATTGGTTATTATGACAAAGTGTAAGAGGGCGGCACAAGTGTTCTACTGAACACCCATCTAGTTACTCTTTCTGCAACACCATTATAACAAGTGGTAGCCAGGTGAGCGATAAAGGGCCATCTTGGCCCTCTTGTTTTTGATGTACGCGACGAAATATACAGAAATATTTGGAGTGAAATTTCATGGGCATGATATCATTAAACTCCCTTTAAAATCTTTCTTAATACCTTTGGGTTTAATCAGCTACAGAAACAGATGTGAGGTTAAAGCGAACCACTTTAATTTTACCAGAAACGGTAAGTGGACAAGAAACACTGAAGTTGCAGTAATGGACAGCATGAGCTTACATGTCAATTATCTTGACCCTTCGACCATCGGGATGACCGCAAGGTACGTTTACAAAAACCTCTTCATTTTCAGGCTGTTTTCAGTGCAGAGATGATTGCCTGACGTTTCAAGATTTACTCGACAACGTCAAAGAGGGTAACAAATCTTTAAAGTGTCCAGGACGAGTTGACATTTCTTGTGAGTAGAAGCTATTTCAGTCATAGATTTTGATCGTATTTCGTCTTCATGTATTTTCTTGGGTAGATAATATCTTGTGATTTATATAGTACTGAGGTTTTGAATCATACTCATTCGAGTATTATATAAAGTTTCAATCAATGAATGGTAAGTCGAAGATGAGTATGATGATAAAGTGTACGGAAATCATGGTAAGGTCCTTTTTACGGTTTAAGGGGAAAGGCGTGCGTGATCATGTAGCTCAAACTGTAAGGCATGTGCCGTCAAAGCACAGAACCCTGGAGTCGATAACTTAAACAAGAAAACCAATCATAACATTAAAGATGTCTTTCAAATGAAAGTAGTGTGACCAAATAAAAGTAGTGTGACCAAATAAAACTCCTCGCACGTATAAACCACGTGACGTTTGAAATGACGTGTGAAGGTATTTAAAACAATATGTTGGATTAACTGTATTGCAGTTCACTTTTGAAATACCTAAGATTTCAAATAACAAAAACAAAATGCAAATGCTGCGGAACTTTTGAAAAGCGTAAAGAAGACTGACAACTGTCAACACTTGAAAAACATGTTCAATTTACAAACTGACTCTTGTTAGCCCACTGTCATGTAGCTGAAACGGTGTAGTCATTCCAAGATGGCGGACACGAAACATGCCGCAGGTAGGTGTCCTCTACTTCAGCTGATTTCTAGTACTTAACCCACTTTGTTAAAGTGAAATTGGGTCCACGCAGACTCAGAATAGAAAAAACCTTCGCACAGATACTGAAATTATGCACGACGTGCATTCGAAACACCAGTATTTGTCCAAAAACGGTACACATGATATCCGTTTGAAAATTGAATCGAGGAGACGACCGTAAATTACTGTTTAAACGCTGATCAGTGCTAAGTATGGTCCTAGAATTGATGGTTAACAATGTACAAATCCCCTCTTTCACTGTCTGCAAGGCGAATATGACATATCTCTTTATTTCCTTGGAGAAAAGTTGGATTATTTAAAAAGTGTTGTAAACGGTGCAGTCCCGGTGAACGGTTCAGTCAAAATGGCATATTTGTGTATCTTAGAAAGACTACTGTAACACTGTTTCAGCTACATGACAGTGAAGCCGTTATAAGATAAACAAATTTATGTTATTCAAGCAAATAAGGCCGTCCTTCCCGTGACTAGCTCATTTTTTTGCGAGACTGTGATGTTGTAAAGTATTAATTAAAAAAAAATTCATTGCCATTTCTTTTTATATATCAGTTGATTTGTCGTCGCAATGTATGTTTAAAGTAGTTTAAAATGGTTGACTGAAATAACCTAGATTTAGCCGCAGACTTGTTTTTGTAGGCTGTGTACTTTCGACAATGGGTAATTTAGGATACAACCTCGGAGAAAATGGGAAATGTGAGTGTTACAATGAAACGAAGCACAACCTATACAACAAATCACTACATGAACCTATTTGCACTTGCCCTGTTGGAAGTGAGACAAAGGGCTGTGATAAAACGTATACTCAGACAGTAAGGACTTACTTTCCTACTCTTTTGCAGTACATGCTTATTTTTTTAAAGGCTTATTCAGGTCAACACAATATACAACGGTGTGACTGTACATTAACACTACTGGAATACTGAGGCTATCGCCGAGGTTAACGCGCATGCCTCCTCATCTACAGTCACTGAAACATTAACTTTAAAGTTTGAACTGTTCAAACACATTTAAAATATTTTCCCTCTTACCTACTCAACGTTTCCCTTTCTGCTAATTTTTGTTTATCTGAATCGGGAACCTTTCACGAGAATTTCGCATAATATCACTGCAATTTTCGCTCCTTCATTT
>JAFMSR010000781.1:0-41281 GCA_022818135.1 Saxidomus purpurata | reverse complement strand
TTAGTGTCATTGCTATGAACAGCAATCTGTATGCAAAATCCCAGACTTGCTTACAAGTAATTCTGTGTTTTGAAAGCCTTAAGCTTATGTTATGTATGAATTTGTGTCATTGATAGATGAAATACACTTACTCCACCCAGGAACTGAAGTAATTTTTATGTCCACAAATTTAAACTCACTGACTGTCAGACTCTGTCTGTGTGTCTGTCATATATCAAGAAATTTTTTTTAAAATGCAGTATTTGTTTGGCACATAATTTTAGTACTTTCTTGTCTTTCCATCTTACTATGAATATAGTAAGTCTTACCAGTTATTTTTATCAGTGGGTTTTGTTTCAAGTTGTTTGTAATGAGTTTTTCAGACACTGTCTGAATGCTGTCCTGGAGGTTCACTCTAGCAGTCCATGATAGCATAAGTCAAAGATGGTTGAACCTTGTTTGTGCCTGGAATTTGCAAGAATCAAAATAAAGCTAAATGGAAATTGGAAATTGATTATTTGTAAATGCTCATAATTTCATACTGATGTTGTGTAAGAATATTTATCATGTTTGCCTAGATAAACTTATGAATACAAAATCAGTGTGTTAATCAGGATGAAACGTGTATATTATTTATATAATATTGCTATTTAAAAGAGTCAAAGATATAAAAGACAGTAAAAAGCTTTACCACCCTGATGAACTGTTCATTTCATTGTAAATCTATGTAACTTACCGTAGTAATATGTTTGTTTTCTCAGCATGGATATGACCATGACTCCAAAACAGGTGGATGGGAGGGTTTTGATATTGAAACTGGAAGAAAACCAAAACAATGAACACCATTAAGCAAAATTGTGTTTAACAGAAGTAATCTAAAATATAAAACTGTAACTAAAAATTCAAAAGTTCAGTAACAAACTTGCCAGATTATAAGGTACCTTCCAATTCATTTAAGTATATTGAAGAAGTTTAGCATATTTGTTTTAATACTAAATGTACATGCATTTGTATTTTTACATCTAAATAAGAGTTCATTTCATACTTGAATTTTGTATTTTGTAAATGTATGACAACAACTTCATAATAACATTGAACTCAGATAATCATACATGGATATCTGATTCTTATTCATACATAGGTTTACTTATTTTTGTCTTATTGATATTGTTGTATTAATAAAGTATTTACCATCTATCTATATATCTATCATATTCACAAATTTGAGATATATAGACCCTTCAAGTAAACAACATATTCTATAAAATTTAATGGAGGTTTTATCAAAATGAATTGATATTTAGAATGCTATTGTCATACTGTAACAGATTGATTTTATAACATGATTCATGAACAGTTGAATTCAAACTAAACATCATACATTGTTTCTACTTACTCTCTCGTCTAAGCCACCCCTAATAGCAACGACACTTGTCAATCTCTGATATGCAGACAAGTTGTCATACTTGTGCTTCATAAGAATGCTGTATGCAGAAGCAAGGACTGGAATAATAGAGGCTTCCACCTGGCCGTTAGCTGGTACTGTGACAGATAGCATTACCTTCAGCAGAAAAGGGACCCTAAAATATGTAATACTACATGTATTGTATTTGTAATGATCAAAACATATGTTCTTCATAAAAACATACCGGGGTACACATACCCATCCTTACAAATGCCTGGCCCCCAAGGGGTTGTTCAATTGTCTAAACTAATTTTGGGATTTTGTAAGTCGGTGCATTTTAAAACAAAATATGAGATAAAAGAAAAAGAGGCTTTTATATGTGAGAGGGCTATTATAAGGATGTTTAGGGTATGTTGAATTCAGAAGGAATGCAAATATTCAAATATTTGTTCCCATGCTTGATAAATACACATCGTCACATGTAAAAAATTAAATTTTCACTAATTTTGTTAAATACTTACAGTTGCCTTTCCAAATGTCTCAGACTGAGAGTCACTATACTCCACATTGCCAACAGTATCTGGAAGAAGATGCATATAAAACATGATTAGAGCGATTATACATCACTTTGCTTAATTCAAAGTCATTCATTTTAATTTGCTAATGGAAAGAGTAACGACCTAACTCACAGACCTATTTACACATATAGGTTGATGATTTACTGAAGAACAAGACCTGTCCCACATCAGTTTAGTTTATATTTATTTATTTTAGCTGAATTTTGAAGAAAGTTTGTAGCTAACCATGTCACTCTTGAGTCCGCTTCCTGGAAAAACACTACAGGTGTCACATGAGGAGATACGGTAGTGACCCTAGTGGGGCTCGAAACCCAATAAGCGGCAGTCACATCTTAAAGTGACATAAATTACCCTTCAAAGTGACCAACAAAATTTCAAATAAAACATTAATCAGTGATTTATACTCCTAGAATAATAAACATTTCCATAGTTATAACCCAAAAATAATGATCTGTAAAACAGTTTCATTCACATTAATTGAATAAAGATGAAATCTGTAAAAATCTTTGTTCGACTATTCTAGCCAAAAATAAAAAACTCCAGCCTTTCTGTTATGTATATCTTAATTTGTATTTGTCAATAATAGAAATATCTTGGTAAAATTTATTTCACATATGTTTTAAAGCATCCACTGTGTTTTGAGCATCATTCTTAACTATACACCAATCACGGCAATGTGCCCATTTTGAAGGGTAATTATAAACTTAAACGAGACTTACCTGTAAATTAAATATGATTTTATTTTTTAATTATTTTGTTGTGACTGATAAGCCTTAGCCTAAGCCTCCTTCTGATGAGCCTGGTCAATGCTGCGTCATCTCTCTATGGGGCCCCTGAGGGGAGTTATGTGGGAGACGAAATGTAACTTTAACCTCTACATCACCGCTCCCTCAACTGCTCTCTGCCCCTCGTGGTGTGCACTTCGCGGAGCGGGAGTGGGGTCTCGACAGAAACTAGGTCAACACACACAACAGGACTTCAGTCCACTTGCACTTCGGTACATCGACCTAGGAACTGTCGGGGCCTCAGCAAACGACAAGGGGGTGACTCTAACAAGAGACGTTTGTTGTTTGAAGCCACCACAGAAGAAGACCTCCGGGATGAGATGGCCACCTCTACAAGAATCCCTGTGCAGGTGACGTATGCTGGATGACAGGGGAACATCACTCCAACAGCGGGATGGCGACAGGCGGATCTACACCACAGACAGAAGCCCTCCCTTACAGTGTTTGTGCTGGGGGGGGGGGGAGGCAACCTTTCTCGCCACGTTCGGACAGGGTCACTCACATGTAGGTCGGAATTGACCGCGTGGGTGACCTACTTTTTGGAGTCTAAATTTCCTTTTTAGCCAGTGGAACTGGGCAGGACAATTGAGCGACTGACAGCATGTGCTCTGGGAAGCCTGATGGCAGGGGCTGGTACCCCTATTCTCATTGATTAGAATAGAGTCGCATCATGTGTGGGGCAGCTCGGATACTTGAGATCGCATCATGCAGCGGAAAACCTGGAATAGGTGGTGTGCTTGCTGACAAGATTGAGCTTGTTAGTAGGCCCGCCCAGGAAAGGGAACTCTGGAGTGAGTGGTGACCTACTTACCTATTTTTGATAGTAGGTCCACTCACACTGGTGGGGCTAGAACACGCCTAGTTGTGTGTTTTGGCTGCCTGGGTGAACCTTGACCGTAATTCACCCCAGTCTCTCGGCAGTGATCGTGAGGGGTTCTCAGCATGTGGGAGACATGCATGCTCCGTCTCTTGAGAAACTAGTCTTGGTCACTGTTAGACAGCGAACTTCTGTCGTGAGAAGACTACCAGAGAACCAGCTGTGTGATGAGCTTTAGCGCTGGGCTGATGGGCACAGACGACTAGTACTGACTGTCTCTCAGCAGTGCCGGATGACGGTTCACCGACCCAATTTCGGCACTGTGCTGAAACATACGAAATGGCACCCGGTGCCTTAAGCACCCGTAGTGGGGCGTTCGTGCGGTTTAGCAGAGAGCTACCAGTAGGCAGGCCTTGTATGCCTGAGTTAATCACTACCACCAGAGTGCTTGTTGTGGACTGTCCTCGGATATCTCACTAGGAAAGCTAGCTGATACTGACTGGAAATTGAAGTCAGGTAAATTTCTCCTTTTTCAGCACCAAAATTTTGTTTTCTAGGCATGACGGGAGACATGCCGGGGTCTCATCCAGAAATTAAGCTAACATACATGCTCTTATGGACCAGGGTCCGTATATTACATGTAATATACGGACCCTGTATGGACGGACCTTGATAAAATTATCATCAAAACAAATCAAACTGCTCCCGCACTGATATCTTGCAGTTGTTCACCTTTTACCTCTTAATGGTTTGACTGTGACAAAAACCAGATCTATTAAATTGGTAAAATCATTCAGTCAAATGAATAAGGCTAATGTCACAGGGATAATTTTTGCCATCCAAACATATGGGAGAAAAATCCCTATTGCCCAAATTTTGTCAATGTCAATGAATGAGAGATAAAATAGCTCTTTCTTTTTAAAAATACTCGCATTTCCGTTGAACTGTTTGGTCGAAATTTAACGTCTGAACCTTTGACAACAATATCAAAATAAAGCGTTTTAAACAGTGTCCGAAATATAGGTTGTCCGAAATTAAGGATTGTAATCGATAGATTTGTCGAGAGTAGTTAATTTTTCTTAAGCAAGGCGACGCAAAATGCTTGTAAATTCAATTTTTCTTTTTCCAATGCCAGTAAACATATGAATATCTTACTGAGAGAGGACCTTAAAATATGAATAATCAAAATTGGTTTTGAATCTTGCCGCTCTCGCAATTTAGTATTTACGGTCTCACACCACTAGTTTTTCTTATCGAGAAGATTATTATCTCCAGTCTAGATTTCCTATTGAATGTATATTCAATTCAAATTGTACTCACATCTGTTTCCAATTGGTGTTTTTGTTTCTCCTATACCTCTGATAGGTTTTCTCTCACCCTCATCAGGGATCGTATATAATAAATCCTGCACTCATCTAAGCTGAGATTTCACATGCTTGAATCTGAAAAATAAATATATATACTGGATTCCTACCAGTACTCGGGCGGAAAATGAACATTTTTGTATTTATTGTAGCAACAAATACTAGTAAACCCATAAAATTTTCCAAGGATAAACTTAGGTATTGTGATGACATTATAAACTTGTCAGTTTAGCGACTGCGTCCACAGCTTGTTTATAAATGAGGCCAGAAAAGAGGTACAATTTCTCTCTTTAAAGCCACATCGGGCAACCAATTATCGGGCACTTAACTTTGTGCAAAGCACTATTCCCAACAAAGATGTTTAGTGCTTGTTTTACTATTTTAAATACATGTACGAAAAAAACCAATAAATATAAGTATATTCCATTCAAGATACACACCATTTAACTTGCATTATTTACATTTGTAGTGTTCATGTTCAGAAGGATGGAATATGAACAGTAATGAATTTTCTTTCTCGTGCTGATCCTTAAAAAAAAAAAAAAGGGAAGCCAAAATAAAAAAATAAACGTCTTGTGAGCCTTGAACCCCGTCCGCGTGGGTGACAAACTATGATCATAACCACTCGACCAATTCTGACAACTGCCATCGTATTTAAAACTACTTATCTCATATCGATTTTATATTACGCCTCATCCGTTACACGGTCTATTTATGTTAAAATTGTATTTCTTGAATATACTTACTTTTACACATTTTTATTCAAATAATTATATATCTGACATAGTTTCGTTCACATTTTCTGCGATATTGATATTCAGTGTACCTTTACAAACTGAACCCCTGCTTTTATCTCAGCGCATGCGCAATAAAATCGGAAAAACCCCGACTGCTGGCAGCTTAGATTATAAATAGTAACACAATAGAGAAGTGATTTAAGCGGGATATTTAACAAATATGAGAAGTTTGAGTTTCCTATTTAGTCACTTACACCGAAAGAACAATCGTCCCAGTGACACGGTTGCGTAATCTAGGACCTTGAGTACGGTATAAAGCCTAGGCGGTACGAAACATAAAAACGCCCGAAGATCTGGTAGCGCCCGAAAACTGGTAGGAATCCAGTAGACATCTATGATAAGATTAAGTTAACAAGCTGATATTTATGTGATTTAATGTGCTTTTGAACGGTTCTACATATAATTCATTGACTGACTTTCGATAGTAACATGGGCGTAAAACAAGGTGAAACATTACTTCCCTTTTTATATATAATCTTCATCAATGACATGCAAGAATACTTAGCAGCTCACAACAGTAATGCTTTTACTATGGATAAACTTCAAATATATATGTTACTTTTTACTGATGATACTGTACTTTTTTCTTAAATTGTGAAGATGGTTTACAGTTGGACGCTATGCTTCCCTCTTTGATTGTGTCTGACGGAAGAGGGGGAGGACTCTAGCTGTGATGGGCAGTTTTTAAATCCCACTGGGACGAAACTGTTTTGATTTCTGTCCTCTGGCCTGTTTCGTCGGGCCCTAAAGGGTGTTTCTCTTGGTGCTCTGCCTTCTGCAAAGGCATTGAGTACATACGTTTTTTGGTTCTCAAGGTTTGCTTTTTATATATTCATACACGAGCATTTTTGTGTTTTACATACCATGCCTTTTGTTTCCATTGCGTGTGTTAGAGATTCACCTAGCAGGGATTACTTTTATTTACACTGTCCTGTGACTTTGGAACATGGTGGGGGTAAGAGTGAGGTTGGGTGCGCACCATAAACCGGTTTAAGCTCCCCAGTGGTGTTTTTGCCACTGACCGTTCCAAGGCGGTTCCCCACTGTGTTCCTTTAATTATTCGTTTTGTCCTCGTGTGTTTGCTTTGTATGCTGGTGTGTGTTTGTGGTGTATGTGTGTGTGTGTACATGATTGTGTGTGCGTGTGTGTTGTGTGTGTGTGTGTGTGTGTGTGTGTGTGTGTTGGTGGTGTGCACTTCTTGGTGCTATGGGGCTCGTTTTGGGGAGGCTGCGTTTTTGGTATGTGGCATTCCCTGTTTGATATTATTTTTTTTTTTTTTTACAAGTGTCCTCGTGTGTTTGCTTTGTATGCTAGTGTGTGTTGGTGTGTGTGTGTGTGTGTGTGTGTGTGTGTGTGTGTGTGTGTGTGTGTGTGTGTGTGTGTGTGTGTGTGTGTGTGTGTGTGTGTGTGTGTGTGTGTGTGTGTGTGTGTGTGTGTGTGTGTGTGTGGTAGTGTGCACTTCTGGGTGCTGTGGGGCTCGTTTTTGGGTGTGTGTGTGTGTGTGTTGGTGGTGTGCACTTCTGGGTGCTGTGGGGCTCGTTTTGGGGAGGCTGCGTTTTTGGTACGTGGCATTCCCTGTTTGATATTATTTTTGTTTTTTTGTTGAATAAATTGTATGATCACTGCTCTAAAAGGGATTTTAAAGTTACTTTGTCCGCGAATGGTAGTTTCTATCAAGCTTAAAAGTCATTATCTACCCAATCGATGGGAGGACCTATTCTCACTTAACCTTTTGAAAATGTTCGTTTGGATGTATTAGACAATGTTACTTCAAAGAAATAGGTTATTGTCAAGCTCGCTGAGTTCATACATCTTTCAATGAAGATTCGAAATAATCATAGTTATTATTTCTTTTTGCAAATAAGCAGTAATGTAAAACGTGTTTGTACATTACATATATTATAATGTAGTCTAACGTTTGCTTACGATTGATTTAGTCAAGTTTATTATATTTATTTTTTCCATACTTTTCTATGAAATAATGTTAAAACAAACCGCCAATGAGAGATTGGCAAAAAACATGTATTTGTTTATGTCAATAAACATTTAGACTCTTTTGACTTGTTGCAAAGTGATGTAACATCTCAAAAAGTCGGATTGAATGTTAAATGCTTGACCAATAAAAATTCGTTAGAGTTTCACTTTCCCTTTCTGGTTGGGATATTGTCGCATTAAGTAACGCGATTGTAAAATTATTAATACATATACAGGATTGAGAAGTAAGTTGAAGCAACTTTTTTAAATACTAATATAGCAACTTGATATTATTATTTTTTTTTTTGAATATGTATTCATTGGATAATTATAGCACCATGTGCTATTCACACTTAAGCAATATTGACACATTTCTTTCTTTTTGTATCTTCAAGAAGCAGAGTTGCAAGCCCCCTTTCCTTTTTTTTATCTCTTGCAATATCATGGAAAATGGACTTTAATTTAAGTTATATGGGAATGACAGTTTGAAACTGGCTTTAAACTTTACAATAGCCGTGGAGTATTTCCCTGTTTGAAATGCTGCAGCAGAAAAACGAGTGAATATTTTTGTATTTCTTTAGATTGACCTGGGTGGTCTTTTTGTCCTAATTTTGCGTTATTGACTGTTGTAAACAATCAGACACATACTTTGCACATCATTTGAAGTAAAGTTCTTCAAATATAAATAAAAGTAGGCATGCTTTTTTATGTACAACCTATTTACAGCCTCTCTCTGTGAGATTTCTGGAAAATTACAAAGATATTTGGAAACGGGAAAACCTCCTTTCGTTTTTGAAAATGCAAACTATATTTTTTTAATTCTTTCGCTAATCTCAAATTTCCAACACAATATGATCACATTCAATGTAACATTTTCCCTTCTGAGAAGACGCTCGTTACGATTCCAGATTTAAAGAATATTTGATTTGGTGTTAGTAATGGACCTTTTATGTAATGGGAATTTTGTTGGTTTACATAATTTTTCATAAGGAATTTCCAGGCGAAGGGGCTCTTCGGTTACCATTTTGAATACTATTTTCACATTTATTTAAACTTACATGAAATATAAGTCAAGTTTTCATTTTAAAATGGCATTTAGAGATACATCCGTTTTTGAATGGAAAATTGTGACCTTGATACAGTGTATACTTCCGTGTGCCTATACTATTCAATTACTTAATGAAAACTTTAACTGTAAGAATACATTTAGGTCAACTCAGAATAATTATTTTATTGAGTAAATACAATTTTAATATTGTTTTGTATCAACAATATCACAAAGGGGCTAGGCACATTTGATTTTTTTCACATAGTATATATAATGTCTATAATATACTATGTTAAAAAGAATTCAAGCGTGCCTGGCCCCTTTGCATTGTCCGCTGTCGCTATGGAAATATGTCAACAATTTAGTAGCATTTAACCAAACATCTTTTCAGACGCATGATTTGTTTTAAAGCGTCTGGTTGACATTGTTGTTTTTGCAGTCTGAATCGTCAGCAAATGCATACTGAATATAGTACAGTCATCCTAGCTCAAAAATTTGCTAAAGTGGGAATAAATTTGAACAGAAATGAAACATGTATTTTCAGTATCACCAACATCTGTAGTTTCAGAAACCACACATTTCCCAAAAGTTCCATTGGTGGAAATAGTTTATTTTCAAGGTCAAGGTCACGCCCTTTAAATGTTTAAGTTCACCATTACTTACGGCATCTTTTGCAATAGTTTGGTATATTTTAATGGTTTTTGTATTATTTCTTTTAAACATTTTGATTAGCAATCTATTTTAAACATTTAACAGACATTTTTACACTTGACCTCTAATTGAAGGTCAAGGTCAAATGGTTGTTTTTAGTAATAAACACGTAATTTAACTTTGTATTGCATGGTCATTTGTTTATTTTCACTTTTCACCTGTTTCTTCTTTTGTTTAATGAAAACTGATTACTTTTACATACAAAACAATTTACAGTGATAAGAAATAAAAATATAAGCTGAATGAAAATATATAAACAGGTAAATAGGATTTCTGCGAAGAAAAGTACAAGACTCCTACCTCCGGTTTTAAACTTCTTACTTTGTCATATAAAATGTCTGGCTCGATGCTAACGCCTTCAACCAAAAGGGTGAAGTTATCTCGAGTCAGCAAACTAAACCACTTCCGTTACTATAATAGAGGCTAGTTACGATGTAACAGAAAAAATACACAAAGGAAATCAAAGCACTGAAGGGACTTGTGTTGCTCGAGCATGCAGAATGATAGGAATAATCTTTTTTCAAAAACCATAAAACTAATTATGAAAACCTTCGTCATCTGATTTTATTCAAGTAAATCTATTGTATTTAAATCAAGGTTTACTGCCATTTAATGTTGAGGTATGGTAATGTCTACATATTTTTTTTTTTTGCAGCAGCAAATATATACCAAAACAAGAAATTATCAGTAATCTCATTTTCATTCACAAATTCTTCATTATTGAAGACAACCGTATTTGGCAGATGCTTTCTTTATTGAAATTCCCTATTGAAGACTATGAAGGATATTAATGTATGTTGCCTGACATCAAATTACAGAAATTCCCACTTAAATCATAAAAAACATGACCAAATTCCAAAAGAAGATAGGTAACAACTGGTTAAGAACCAAACTTCTAGAAGTTCCTAATCATAAAAATGCAAAGGAAATGCCCAAATTACTGACCAAGAGAGGTAAATTTTCATAAAAATAGATATAGTAATATAAAGCTATTAGTATTACTGAATAGAAACACATGAAAGGCATTAATACATGTTGGCAATAATCATTCAAAGTTTAAAATCCAGTAATAGAAATTCCTACTTTAAAAAGATGGGGGAGTGAGTGGGACATATCTCAAGTAAATGCGCTGGTGTCTGGTCCGAAAGACCACACACGCAACAGCTTTAGTTTTTCAAACATATGTATGAGCATTAAGCCTGTTGTGTCCTGTTCTGAATACTGAATAGCTTGTTCCCATTTGTCTAGTAGATGGTAGCCATCTTTCTGCCTCTACACTCTTGTAAGAATCTTAGTCACCTTGAGCTTTAATATTTTCATAAGTGACTCTATGGATGACTCTTATCCCTTGATTTGCCAATTGCTCTACCACCCCATTGCCATGAACACCATAGTGTTTTTGTATGCACCCATTTGAGTGAGACTTTCTGCTTCTCGCTGAACATGTTATGTTCTTGGGCAAGGGATTACAATTTGACATAAGCCAATGCTTTATGGACTGATAGAGCATCTGTTAGAAGAACTACCCGATGACAGTCCTTTTCTGACACTTCAGCAGTTTTCGATGCTGTATGATGGCTTCTATTCTGCTTTGTAGTTGTAACAGTGCTTGCCTGCTTGTATGCTAACTATCTCTGACCCACCAGTTGTGTACATTGTGAAAATACCAGCACCGCCATCTTGTATAGCAGCTGTAGCAGTCTGAGTACATATGCGTCTATGTCTCTGATGGATAATCTTCTGAGAACATGGCTTGTGCTATGGATCTCTTGATATTTTCATCTTCCACACCAAGTTGGAACCCGGTACTGTAGTGCAGGTACTAATGTTTGACATGTTGCACCACTGTGGCTCCGGCAGATCCCAGTGATCAAAAGTTGTCGGTGACCCAAGATAGGCAGCATATGCTTTTGTCAGCTTCATGGATTCATGGACACGGTTCTGTCTTTTCAGACAATGGGGCGTAAAGCTTTGTTTTCATGGGGTGATCTGGGAAGAACTGGTACTTGCTGCCTTGCATTTGCGCTTTCGCATCCCTTCTCTTACCAATAAGTAGAATGGCAGTGACTTCCTCCATTGCCTTAAAATTGTCTGCACACTTGTATCAAGTAATTATTCTTAAGGCCTTGTTTTGGACCTTATCCGGCACTTGTTGATTTGTATTTGTGTCCATCGTCTTAGCTGTAGAGCTGTATTTAAGGTAGGCCTCACTGTTCCAAAGTATACTGTATTCAGTATCTTCTCATTTGCTCACTCAATTAGTGTCAACTAACTTATGTATTATCGCTAGCTTTATTGTCTCCTGTGTTTACATGTACACACCAGTTTTCTGTCCATGTTGAAAGCATGTCCGCAGGTTGCTGCATCCTAAATATAGCAGTTGATGGATCGAAACACAAGGTAGTCTGCATAGAGGAAGCTTCAAATCCTCTTGGACACTTTTTTGAAAAGAAGAAAGAGGGTGGGTGACAATACATTTCATTGAGGACCACTATGTGGTTGTAAGAATTTACAACTTTGTATCCCATCAACACAGACTCTAGCCCTTGCATTGAACAAATACGACTTGATCTGTTTGTAAATTGTGCCCCTGATTCATTCCATTCCGTAGAAGCTTCACAAGGAGACAGTTAGTCCAGACTTTATCGAATGCTCTTTGGAGATCAATCCAACTAACAAGACTTTAGTGCTACTTCTTTTTCTTTGATTGCATCTTCGACCTCCTGGGCAAGGTATGTAGTCTGGTTTTCTGTTGAATCCAGCTTGTTTTATTGTTTGCTAGCTAGAATTTGGTTGATGTCCACGTGCATGTACCATTTCATTCCCTGATTTAGTGTTTGCACAATCATCTAGAATTCAGCTGATAGTAATACTAAATACGAGACTATGTGACAAATAAATATATGCTGACAAAAATAAAACTTGATAAATCTGTTTAAGTAATTACTACTTTAAACATCAAAATACAAGAAAATGACCCAAAAGTTGGTCAAACTGATAAATTTCCACCCAATTTGACAAGAATCAAGCTGCTAGTAGAATAGAAAAAAATATGAAGGATAAAAATGTTGACAATAATCAAATTTAAACTAGATAGGAGTTCAGAACACTTGTGTCGCCCTTCCTCTTACACTTTGTCATAATAACCAATAATTTTGTAACAAAATCCAAGTACAAAAAGGGGCATGACTCAAATGTCAAATATGATCTTGACCTAAAAAATATGGCGGCATCATGACCCTTTTGTCATAAGCTATACAATTTGAAAGTTTGATGAAGAAATCTTAAGATTGGCAAAATTATAGCCAACGTTAGGTTCTCATGACAAAATCTAAGTACAAAATGAGCATGACTCTGTCAAAAATGACCTTGACCTAAAAAATTGGGCGGCATCACGAGCCTTTTGTCATAAGCAATATAATTTGAAAGTTTGATGAAGAAAGCTTAAGAAATGGCAAGGTTATAGCCAACATTATGTTTTTCTGACGGACTGGTCTAACTGACAGACAAAGCGATCTCTGTGTGTCGCATTTTCTCCGAAAGGGCGACACGTAAATGAAATACAGAAAATGTGATTTACAACATAAAAAAAACATGAAAATTACCCAAAATAGTTTGTGAAAATAGACAAAATTCGCTCAGATATTTAATTCATAGATACAGTAGATTTAAATAAAACTAGGAATAACATAAAAACGAATGATCAAAATAAAAAATACAACTTCAGAAATACCACTTAGAACATCAAAAATGGATGAAAATGCCCCAAAAATTTGATGAATATAGATATTTTCAACCACGTATGTTTTAGTTCAAAGCTTAAGTAGTTTTGAATAGAAAAAACAAAAACAGCATAAATATGAATTGACCATCGTCAAAAAAAGAATTTAAATTACAGAAATGTCCACTTAAAATGGCAAAAAGCATGAAACTACCCCAAAATGTTGTCGCATTTGGAAAATATTCACCCAAAAAGTTTTTATTGAATAGTTATAGTAGCTCCCAATCGAAAAATAAAAATAACAGAAATAATTGTTGACAATAATCATAATTAAACATTAAACTACAAAAATTCCCACTTAAAACAGCAAAAAAGCATGAAAATGCCCCAAAAAGTAAGTGAATATGGACAATTTCCACCCAATTTTTTTTCATTACATAGTTACAGTAGTTTTGAATTAAAAATTGAAAACAACATAAATATTTGTTGAAAATAATCAAAATAAGAAATATAATTACAGAAATTCCCATCTAAAACATCGAAAAAACATGAAAATACCCAAAAATAACATTTCCACCACACATATCAATGGGAACTTTTCTTTATGTTAAAAGGTAGTCCATTTGCAAAGTCATGGTGAAGGATTCATTTCTGTTCAAATTTTTTCCCGGTCCAACCCCAGAATAACTGTACTAATACTGAACACAACTCAGCAAGCAATTGCGTAGCAAGCAATAAAATATTCGAGTTATCCTGCCTGACATAAACTGGTGTATATTTTTAAAACTTTAACCAAAATTATACAAACCTTGCTTCCAGTTTCATTATCATTATGTCACATCCCAGGCCACAACATGAGGAGGCTCTTTTATGATAATGGCCCGTCGACACCGTTAAGAGTGCGTTCAGCGCCTCTGGTTCAGGTAGAGGAAGGCATGACTGATGCTGTCGGTGAACTTGTATTCAACATCTCTTCTAAGGTTCACACCATCACGGCTGTCTATAAGTATAACGTCAGTGTTCATTTACTCTGGGCCATGTGACCATATTTTGTTGAGGTGGAGTTTCAACAGATCTTGTTAAAACATCTGCATAATTTCTTGTATCAATGTTGATGACGATGGAAGAGGCTTCCAAATACGACGTGCTGACCATAACAGCTTCGGAAAATTTTCATTTCTTATAATTAAGTAGGGCGTGGAGTAGTAGCTGATGATTGTTAAATTTTTCCAGATCATTTTCATCTATCTGAATGAAGACTAGGTCCCTTTTTGTTGTCCCATAAGCGTGATTCCTGGAAAGCCATTATTCTGACTGACTTTTCGACCCAAACGGCACTATTTTATACAAAACTTGAAAAGATGAGCATATATGAACAAAGCACTTATAATTTGACATATGGCACTAATCAATTTCTGATACAAACCTTTAAAACAAATTTGTAATTGTAATGACAGTGTATATCTGTTGTAGTACTCAACGCTGTGAAAACAACAAGACAGAGGCATTTCACTTATTAATCAATGTACTTTGTTACAAATAATAAAACTTGTGTTTGCGTCTGTCTTTAAACAGTCTCAGCAAAATGCATTTTGAAAATGCAACTGCATGCTCTTTTAGCATCATGGGAGAGATGCGATGATGTTACGCTTGACACCATACCTAGTGAACACGCCATTGAAGATGCACCGGATACAGTGATTAATATTATATAGTTGTTATAGTTGTTTGACATGTTTAGTAACAACTTCTGTAGTGCTAGTTATAGCAATAATAATCAAGACCATTTAAGTATAAATAAACTAATTACATTGTCTCTATAGCTGTATCGATGCCTACACGGTGTGATGATAACGACACGCTTATTTATTCCTCCGCATCATATTAAAGACGATTGCGGCAGTTTAATTCTTGGCTATCAAATACTTTGATATTTTAATGTTGTTTAATTAAATGTCACAAACAATTACTTTTTAATAGAAAAAACATACAAAAGGATTATGTTGAGCAATTATATCACTATAACATATTTAAAACATATAACTGGAGCAAAAAAATCAGTATGGTCAGTATGATTGCCTTGATGAAATCTAGATCGAGTCTTAACATGATGTATCTAGGGTAAAAATGTAGGTCACGGGGTCAAATCATAGAAAAACTTTGTGTATGCTATAGAGGTTGCATTTTTCATTTGGCCTTCATGAAAATCTGCCAGTTTTACTGTATGATTGTCTTGATGAAATTTAGGTTGAGTATGAACATGGGTACTTTAATCTGAGGTCAAAAACTAGAAATCTAGGTCACTCGGTTAAAAACCTTGTGTATTCCATACAGGTGACAATTACAAACCAACAAACCATCATGTAAATTGGTCAGAAGTTTTGCCTTGTATGTGTTTATGAATTTGATATATAGATTTGAGTTGAAGTTTGGTCACATATTGTCATAAGTTGCAGGTGAGCGATATACCTTTCAAATAGCCTTTTCATTGTAACAGACAGCATTGTGATGTCTCATATAATGTTGCTAATTTTTAGCTCACCTGGCACAAAGTGCCAGAGTGAGCTATTAGGATCGCATTCCGTCCGGCGTTCGTCGTAAGTCCGTCCGTCCGTCCGTCCACCATTTCCTTCAAACGACATCTCTGAAACAGCTGGGCCAATGTTGATGAGACTTTGCAGGGATGTTCCATGCATGAAGCTCTATCAAAGGTGTTCAAAGAATTTCCATTCCATGCAGAACTCTGGTTGCTATGGCAACAAATAGGAAAAACTTAAAAAATCTTCTTCTCTGAAACCTTGAGCTTAGATATTTGGCATGTAGCTTTGTCTAGTGGACCTCTACCAAGATTGTTCAAATTATGTCCAGCGGGTCAAAATTGACCCCGCACAGGGGGTCACTTAGTTTTGCATAGGCTTTATATAGGAAAAACTTTAAAAATCTTCGTCTCTGAAACCACAAGGCCTAGAGCTTAGATATTTGGCATGTAGCATTTTCTAGTGGACCTCTACCAACATTGTTCAAATTATGACCCCAGGGTCAAAATTGACCCCGAGGGGATTGTCACTTAGTTTTGCATGGGCTTTTTATAGGAAAATCAATAAAATACTTCTCCTCTGAAACCACAAGGCCTAGAGCTTAGATATTTGGCATGTAGCATTGTCTAGTGGAAGTCTACCAAGATTGTTCAAATTATGACCCTGGGGTCAAAATTGACCCTACAGGAAGTCACTTAGTTTTACATATTCTAGTAAGGAAAAACTTTAAAAATCTTCTCTGAAACCACAAGGCCTAGAGCTTAGATATTTGGCATGTAACATTGGCTAGTGGACCTCTAGCAAGATTGTTCAAATTATGACCCCCGGGTTAAACTGACCCCACCCTGAAGGTCACTTAGTTTTGCATAGGCTTATATAGGAAAAACTTTGTGTAGTGGACCTCTACGAATTCTGTTAGAATCTTGACCCCTTGTATTATAGCCAATGGCAGTCAGGTGAGCGATATAGGGCCATCATGACCCTCTTGTTATCTTTTAATGTCTTGAAGGAGACCTGATCCACAGCCAGGAGCTGCTCCTCAGCCTGGACCTGCTCCTCAACCTGGACTTGCCCCACAGCCCAGACTCAGACGGATGATGGCCGACCGGCTAATTCTGCACAAGGCAGGCTGGTAAGTATTATGAGTACATGTATTACTCTTGCATGCACATTACTTTCACGCGCATTCTCGTTATTTCAGTCTGAGTTTTCTGCTTATGGAATAAAGTATTATTCCAAAGATCTTTGAATTAGAAAAATGATGAATTTGCAAAAGAGTGCTCTTGCACAAAAATCAGGAACATAAAGTTATTGAGAATATATCATGATATACGATATAGGTACTTATCTCGAATACTAACTCGTGGAGAACAAAAAAACAGTTGTGTAAGTAATGGTAAATGTGTACATTTTACATTATCAGATAAAAATACTTAACATATTTCAGGTTTTGCTGCGTTACCCTGCTGCACAATTGCCAGTTGATGTGAGGAGAAGGAGGGTAGGTACATTTTGGCATTTTTAGCTCACTTTAGCATCGCTTAAAAAGCCTTCTTTATAGATAGATATAAACATACATAGATACCTATATAGATACAATACAAACATATCCATCCACACACACACGCACGCACGCACGCACACGCACACGCAACGCATTTGTAAACACAGACACACTTGACTTCTCTTCCACATAAAACTTTTATCACTCGATAATTTTGAAAGCCATGTAACAGAAGTATCTACCCAATGTCTAAATAAATGCAAGACATGATAGCTACATTCTAGTATTTGGAACTTCTCTACAGATTCCATCAATAAAGTGGACAAAGTTCTATAATAATACATGCAAAACGCCTTTCTCTACACTCTATAATCTTACGTTAATCTGCAGACAATATTAATGTACTTAACAACTTAGGAATGCAAGCAGTGATTGATTGGTATTTTGTCCAAATTTAGCGCAAGTAATTTGCAGAATTTAAGAACTCCATGATTTTTCTTTCCTTATTTATTACAAAGTTCAAGCCTAATTTCATTTGTAATGTCCACAACTTTGAAGCAAGAGCAAGTTTACCCATTGCTCAACATCTGTGACTTCATAAAAGTGTTGAGTTTCTAAAGCTATAAAGTATAATATTTGTTTATGTTAATAGTTACTCAAGGGTCTATATAGTTGACAGAAGAAGCTGAGCTTCATGTTGTTAATTGCACTTATCATAGGCCGAAATTCAGTAATCCGTGGGTTTGCTTATTTTATATAGACTTTTATAAGTAATACATTAAAGAACTTGTACTTATATTTTCTTTTCTATGTCTTTGTTGTTGACTTTGTATAAGGGCTATGGTACCCACGTTTGCTGTCCTGTTAATTTAGCGGCGGATATAAATTCACTGAATTTGCTTGTTTGCTTCAGTTTCAGTTTTTTAATTGCTTTGTTCTACAAAATGATGTATGTCCACCATTTTCTAAGATGAAATTAACATCTATCTAAATGCTTTCTCTGATTGGCTGAGATATAAATAACAATATTGGAAATTGCAGGATACCCAAGTAAAATATATTGAATTATAAGTTGTCATTAGATCTTCCCTACTTCAGTCATATTGTTTGATAGATTCAAATGAAGATAATGGTCTTATTTTTGCAAAATTATGATATATCAAACAAAATGATGTTTAAAACTAAAGATTTTAACTTTTTATTTTCAGTCGACCAGAGAACGCCGCCCTGTGGACCATTTTCAGGTGAAGTGGTAGAGGTCACAGACCAAGTAGTCGTTTGATATTTCAGTACTGCAACATGGTAACATCCTGCAACCTGTCATGTATGTTGTCGCTTTTTTTGTTGCGGTCATATAGACCTCTGTTAGCTTTTCCTTAATATAGTCTACAAGTCACAATTTTCATAAGACTGGCTGAGAAAGTGGCATGCAACCTTAAGATGATATCTGGTGATATTGGGATCAGTGGGTCAGAAGCGACCTGTTGCCTTTTCTTTGGTAACGTTCCAAAAGATTTTCACAAAACATACTCAGAACAGTCTGTGCAGTCCACTTTAGCGATAATGCCTTTTTAGCCTCATGTCAAGTTACTGTATAAGTACTTCTTTTGCGGGGTTTTTAGCTCGACTATTCGAAGAATAAGGAGGCTATTGCACTCGCCCTGGCGTCGGGTCGGTGTCGGCGTCGGCGTCTGCGTTGGTTAAAGTTTTTTATAAATTCAAATATCTTGAATACTATCAAAGGTATTGACTTGAAACTCAAATTATGTGTCTACCATCAACATCTACACCTGAGGAAACCATTCCCATAACTCTGTTTTGATTTTTGACAGATTTATGCCCCTTTTTAACTTAGAATTTTTGGTAAAAGTTTTTTGTAAATTCAAATATCTTGAATACTATATAAGGTATTGACTTGAAACTCAAAATATATGTTTACCATCAACATCTACGCCTGAGGAAACAATCCCCATAACTCTGTTTTGATTTTTGACAGATTTATATCCCTTTTTAACTTAGAAATTTTTGTAAAAGATTTAATAAAGTCAAATATCTTGAATACTATCAAAGGAATTGAGTTAAAACTCAAAGTATGTGTCAACCATCAACATCTACACCTGAGGAAACAATCCCGATAACTCTGTTTTGATTTTTGATAGATTTGTGTCCCTTTTTAACTTTGAATGTTTTGTTAAAGATAGAATACTATCGAACGTATTGACTTGAAACTTAAAATGTATGTTTACTGTCAACATCTTCACCAATGTTTTTGATTTTTGACATAATATTTATGCCCTTTTTAACTTGGAATTTTGTCACAGTTTTTACCAGACTAATATGGAAATACTCAAAATGGCTTTCTTTTGAAATGTCATGGAATAATTATGCAGCATGCAGCGGTCATGCTTTTTTAATTCTATATATATCAATTTTGAAAAGTTACAAAATTATTCATGATAAAATATACAAGGTCATGTATTTCTTTGAAATTATCCCCCCATCCTCCCTCCAGTTGGCTTGCAGAATCCAGAGTAAGGCTTTGAATGCAATGTACATTTACAAAGGTCTTTGAACAAGTTTCATATCTTTGACCTTAATTCCTATAGACAATTTCACAATACTCCTGTTCTTAGACAAAAACCCCATTTTACCAACAAGCTTTCGAATAGTCGAGTGTGCTGTCATGTGACAGCTCTTGTTATTTAGGCTATATTGGCGGTCATCATTGTTTTAGCCAAATCTAAACACTTTCATTATAAATCACTGCAGTTTTAAACCACCCCCAATAATTAAAGTGACATTATGCGCATCTTACTGCACTTAGTGTATTTTTGCCACATTAGTATTTGAAGTTGGTGCTTCAGAAATAAAAAAATCTGACTAATAGAATAATAGTTCCTTTCTTCGCATTGATCTCCCTTGTTTGTTGTTGTTGTTGGTAGAGATTTTGGCAGTGGAAGGGAATCAACTCCTGTATGCAGTTGTTTTTTTTTTAAAAAGACTGCCCCAGTCAAAATAAAATAAGTAATATTTGGAAAGTTATTATTTTGTACTGGTAGCAGGAAGAGTTTGGTGTATCGGGTTAAGAGCTATTATTTCCTCTACCCTTTTCTTACACACACCAATTTCAGTTGGATTTTTACTTGAAAAAAATGAGCATAATTGAATTGTACAACTGTGAAAGCTTTTTAGCTCACCTGGCTATGCCAGGGTGAGCTTTTCTGATTGATGATTGTCCGTCATCTGTCATCCGTCAACATTTTGATTCAAGTGACATCTCTTCTGAAACCACTTTGCCAATGTTGATAAAACTATGCAGGAATGTTCCTTGCATGAAGCTCTACCAAAATTGTTCAAAGAATTCCATTCCATGCAGAACTCTGGTTGCTATGGCAACAAATAAGAAAAACTTTAAAAATCTTTTTCTCTGAAATCACAAAGCCCAGAGCTTAGATATTTGGCATGCAGCATTGTCTAGTGGACCTCTACCATAAGCTTCTGTAATCTGCTAAAATTTGATAATGACCAGGTTATTCCAACTGAGGTGTGATTATTGCCACCATAGTCTACAAGTATTAAAATATTGACAGCAAACATATTGCTATAGTCTTTTATTTCTTTGTTTTCATACATGTATCCAAAACACATCTTGACTTCTAAGGAGCTTTTTTACATCAAACCCTGAAACCTACAGTAAATATTAAGAAAGCAAATGTACAAGTATTGGACATATACCTACCCATCAACAAATTTCTGTCGCTTTGCCTAGTACAGTGACCTGTGTAAAGTGCCTTATCTAATGACACACGGTAAAGTTAGTGTCAAAGCAAGTGATTGAACCACTGGCCATACAGTAAGAAGTCATTATCAGAACTTCAGGACCACTTTGCTTTCTATAGTATACATACTGTTCTGCTGAAATATTGAATTGTGGAATATTACAATAAGTAGGATAGTATTTTCTGACATGTGTAAAAATGCTAAGTTATTTTCATAATTAAATGAATTTAATCTTTTCAGGGCAAGTTCCATGTTGTATAGATACAACTATTGTACAACTTTGACTATGCACAGCAGGCATTTACCATCACAGCAAGCGGCTCCAGTTTTCTCCAGAACACCATGGAAATGACAATGGTTTGGAGTTTTGCTGGTAATCATCAGGTATTCTATTATTTTCTTTTGTTAAATGTACCATTTCTGATTACATACATCAATAATTGCACAATTTTATCTTAAAACTATTATATTATATAGGTTATTGAACTTGTATGGTGAAATATTACTTGGAACGAGTTGATTTGGCCATACAAGTTCAATAACCTTTTTGGCTCATCTGGCTACGCCAGGGTGAGCTTTTCTGATTGATAATTGTCTGTCTTCTGTCGTCCGTCAACATTTGGTTCAAATGACATCTCCTCTGAAACCACTAGGCCAATGTTGATAAAACTATGCAGGAATGTTCCTTGCATGAAGCTCTACCAAAATTGTTCAAAGAATTTCATTTCATGCAGAACTCTGGTTGCTATGGCAAAAATAGGAAAAACTTTAAAAATCTTCTTCTCTGAAACCACAAGGCCTAGAGCTTAGATATTTGGCATGTAGCTTTGTCTAGTGGACCTCTACCAAGATTGTTCAAAATATGTCCAGCGGGTCAAAATTGACCCCGCACAGGGGGTCACTTAGTTTTACAAAGGCTTATATAGGAAAAACTTTAAAAATATTCCTCTCTGAAACCACAAAGCCTAGAGCTAAGATATTTGGTATGTAGCTTTGTCTAGTGGACCTCTACCAAGATTGTTCAAAATTGACCCAGCACCGGGTCACTTAGTTTTACATAGGCTTATATAGGAAAAACTTTAACAATCTCTGAAAACACAAAGCCTAGAGCTTAGATATTTAGCATGTAGCATTGGCTAGTGGACCTCTACCAAGATTGTTCAAATTATGTCCCCTGGGTCAAGACTGACCCCGTGGGGGTCACTTAGTTTTGCAAAGGCTTATATAGGAAAAACTTAAAAATATTCCTCTCTGAAACAATTAGGCCTTAAGCTTAGATATTTGGTATGAAGCATTGGCTAGTGGACCTTTACCAAAAGTGTTCAAATTATGACCCCAGGATCAAAATTGACCCCACACCGGGGTCACTTAGTTTTACCTAGGCTTATATAGGAAAACTTTAACAAACAAAGCCTAGAGCTGAGATATTTGGCATGTAGCTTTGTCTAGTGGACCTCTACCAAGATTGTTCAAATAATGTCCCCTGGGTCAAAATTGACCCCGCACGGGTGGCCACTTAGTTTTGCATAGGCTTATATAGGAAAAACTTTAAAAATCTTCTTCTCTGAAACCACAAAGCCTAGAGCTAAGATATTTGGCATGTAGCATTGTCTAGTGGACCTCTACAAGATTGTAAAAATAATGTCCCCTGGGTCAAAATTTACCCTGCACGGGTGGCCACTTAGTTTTGCATAGGCTTATATAGGAAAAACTTTAAAAATCTTCTTCTCTGAAACCACAAAGCCTAGAGCTAAGATATTTTGCATGTAGCTTTGTCTAGTGGACCTCTACCAAGATTGTTCAAATAATGTCCCCTGGGTCAAAATTGACCCTGCACGGGTGGCCACTTAGTTTTGCATAGGCTTATATAGGAAAAACTTTAAAAATCTTCTTCTCCGAAACCACAAAGCCTAGAGCTAAGATATTTGGCATGTAGCATTGGCTAGTGGACCTCTACCAAAATTGTTCAAATTATTTCCCCGGGTCAAGACTGACCCCGTGGGGGGGTCACTTAGTTTTGCAAAGGCTTATATAGGAAAAACTTAAAAAATATTCCTCTCTGAAACAACTAGGCCTTAAGCTAAGATATTTGGTATGAAGCATTGGCTAGTGGACCTTTACCAAAAGTGTTCAAATTATGACCCCAGGATCAAAATTGACCCCACACCGGGGGTCACTTAGTTTTACCAATGTCCCCTGGGTCAAAATTGACCCCGCACGGGTGGCCACTTAGTTTTGCATAGGCTTATATAGGAAAACTTTAACAATCTTCTCTGAAACCACAGAGCCTAGAGCTTAGATATTTGGCATGTACCTTTGTCTAGTGGACCTCTACCAAGAATGTTAAAATTATGTCCAGCGGGTCAAAATTGACCCCGCACAGGGGGTCACTTAGTTTTGCATAGGCTTATATAGGAAATTTTTTTAAAATCTTCTCTGAAACCACAAAGCCTAGAGCATAGATATTTAGCATGTAGTATTGGCTAGCGGACCTCTACCAGATTGTTCATATGATAACCCCCAGATCAAAATTGACCCGGCACTGATGGTCACTTAGTTTTGCATAGGCTTATATAGGAAAACCTTTAAAAATCTTCTGCTCTGAAACCACAAAGCCTTGAGCTTAGATATTTGGTATGTAGCATTGGCTAGTAGACCTCTACCAAGGTTGTTCAAATTATGACCCCCGGATCAAAATTGACCCAACACAGGGGGTAACTTAGTTTTACATAGGCTTATATAGGAAAAACTTTAAAAATCTTCTTTTCTGAAACCACATGGCCTAGAGCTTAGATATTTGGCATGAAGCATTGGCTAGTGGACTTGTACCAAGATTGTTCAAAATTGACCACGCACAGGGTGAGTGATATAGGGCCATCTTGGCCCTCTTGTTATTATATACTTTCATTTTGAATATGAACAAAATGACATTCTGTTAGCAAAATACACTAAATGAATCTTGAAATTTCTCAGACAAGTAGATCTAGCGTACTATTTTACCATGTACATTTTCTTTATTTCTTATTAATAGACTCAATTTAATATTGTTGTTTATACGTGACGTCATTTATTGGAAGAAATGTTTACGTCAATTATACGGTAAAAATTTCAGTTGCCTTACGCCATCTTGTTTTGAAAAAAGGCAAGAATTTTCCTACTGATGCAGGTTTGAATTTTGAAATGTGAATAAATCAACTTGATGTACGTTCCTAAAAATGTTTTCTCTTTCTTATGACTACCGGTACATGCAAAACATCATTCTTTTTCTTTATCGATGCTTGACTGATATACATACCAGTAACTTTCGTAACCAGAACAACTGGTATTGCGTGCCCTAAAAAATTCGAACCATTTTAAAAATGAAACACTTTAATAAAAGAGAATCTTAATTTAATATGTGATAGAAGAAGGGAGTAGTAACCATACTAATGGTGACAAAATAATGTGTACATTACAATTTGTTAATACACTACAGTAACATGGATATTTAAAAGTGATATCTTCCACATTCACTTTATTATATAACTGATTTTAACGAAATATCTTACACATTTTAGGACCCAAATTTTCCACTCAATTGATGAAGGAGAATGAGCTGGTGGAAAAGGGACCAACTGTGTTATGTCAATGCTGCACCCACCTTCTAACTCATGGCTTAGAAGTGACCTATGTGCTGTAAAACTTTGATTTATAACTGCAGTGGCTGTAACAAAACTAACACTATTACTTGGTAAACAACAGGTTTATTTTATCATTAATAATCTAGTTCCTTTTAATACTAATAGACAAAACCCTGCTGTAAAAACATTAAAACTATGGTAGTGAAACACAAGTACTTTACACCATACACACATATTCTTTCTAATCAACTGCAGTATATCTAAACTACAGGCATAAACATTTTTAGATTACTGGTTCTGTTTGGTTTTTTTATCTATTGATTTGCCATCATGCCTGTGCATTTTCTTGTTGTCTATTGAAATGTTGTGCTTTAAAGTATCATGCCTTTCATTGAAAGTTTGTGGTTTTAGGTATCACCCTTACTCACCCATCCCCATCCATATCCCCTGTTACAGGTATTTTCTTAAACTTCTATAAATATTAAACTGGTGGATAATATCCTGCAATATGCAGCCTATTTAGTAGTATATAGTTACATTACAATGTCTAAAAGATGGTAGAAACTTGAGAACACTTGTTTATTTTAGCTATAGTCTGTGGAAAACACTGGTAGAATTCTCTTGATTGTGGGATACAACCTTATGGAAGCTGGACACACACAATATTAGACCTCACTGCCATTTTAGGCTTTGGAAAGTATGAAAATTAGAATGTGAATACCCTATAAATGTTACTTTAATAAGATAAGTTTACAGACCATCTTACCTGTGTAACATTCATACATGCCGTTCTCCCGTTACTGCCGGGTTCTCCCAATATTTAGACCCTTACCCCGGCTCCCCGGTGAAGCTCGCAAAAACACCCAAATCTCCGGATAAATCAAAATTTTGTCTTGAAAGAAAAAAAAATCCATAAAATTCGTTAAATACCCACTTAAGTCCAAGTTTGAATATACAAAGTCAAAACCTTGACACGCGAGATCGATAATTGGTTGATTAGGTGACGAAAGTCGGCTCTTTATTACGCGTGTTAGTGTTAATTGTCAGTAACATCTGGTCATTGCCCGGGGTAATACTTAGCGTCTGATTGACGTAATTGATGTTTGCAACAAGATGACACGTCAGGATTATTAAATATGATTATATGATACTTTTAATGTACTCGTTGCTTTTGTTCGTTTGTTTTGCTTTGTATCCAGATCAAAGGTAAGTACGACATTATTCTTGTTTCATTAAAATTCAGAGAATTTTGTTTGAGTAATAATTTTGCATATAAGAATCAAGGCATCCTCAGAGAAATTGTATTAGGTTAAAAATTTCATAGTGGAATACGTTGAGAATATTAAGTAATTGTGTTAATTTGTAAAATGCCAAAACGGAAAGCTGAGTCTGGGATTGATACCCCTGAAAAGAAAGCAAAGTATGTCTGCAAATTCAAAGAATCTTATGCAAAGGAGTGTAAATGTGTGAAAAAAAGTGAGAAGGGTGAAAATTTTGCCAAATGTACAGTGTGTTCTACGGATATTAACATAAGTGGGGGGGGAAAAATGACATTAGCAGGCATCTTAAGACTTCGGGTCATGTGAGTAAAGCTAAGTCAGTGTGCAATGTGCAGTCAGTTAGCAGTCTCTTCTCAAAGCAATGCATTGATAGTGTATCTAAGGCTGAGGTGATGTTCTGTAACTTTGTCGCTGAACATAACTTACCGTTTCTTGTCGCAGATCATTTCTCAGACCTAGTAAAAGTGATGTTCCCGAACTCAGATACTGCTAAGAGTTTCAAGTGTAAGCGCACAAAAACAGCGGAAATTATTACTAATGCTCTAGGCCCTGCAATGGACAGTTCAGTCACGAAATTGTGTCAGGATAATAAGTTTGCCATTATGATCGATGAGAGTAATGATTCTGGAAGTCAGAAAAGTTGTGCCATGTGCGTGTGTATGATAGTGCAATACTACGAGTGACTACGAAGTTCCTGGCCATACCTATTTGCAACGTTGGCACGGCAGCAAACATCTTCGCCTGCCTGGATGATGTACTAACGTAAGTAAAATGTTAATGGAGGATTTCTCATTACAGTGTAATTTTATTTGCTTAATTTGAGTTCTAAATCAATAAATGTAAAGAAGAAATAGAATGACTAAAGTAATATGCTTGTCACGTTTCATCTGTTTTTATTTCTTACAAGGACAATTCGTCATAAAATGACGTCATAATATGACAATAGTTTGCACGAGATTTCTGTTTTACTCTACTTAGTTGATATAACTCCAATCCATTTGTCAAATTAATATGTTTCTATCCAAATGTTATAGAATAAGTGTTTTTGTACATAGATCAATACAATAGTATTAAACAAAATTCTACGAAATTTACATGCTGCAATTTTTTTCAGCGAAAGAAGCATTCCGTGGAAGAATGTCATGGCATACTCTAGTGATAATGCGAACGTCATGGTCGGCAACAGCAACTCAGTTCTATCCCGTATCAGAGGGAAACAACCAGAGGTCATCGACATGGGCTGCATCTGTCATATTGCCTCCACTTGCACACAGGCCTATGCATTGAAGAAGCTGCCAGTAGCTGCAGATGACCTGCTTGTAGACATTCACAGTCACTTTAAGCACAGGTACGTAGGTTAAATATAGTAAGCTATAAGTAAGAGACACTCCAACAAGATCTAACATTATGAAAGCAAAGCATTTTCTCATTACTAGATTTAGATGTTTTTGACTCAACAATTTATTGTAAATGTGTATATTAACTAGATCTATCTTATCAGTTATTTCCCCTTTTCAGTTCCAAACGTAGAGAAGAGTACCGCGAATTCCTCTAGTTCACAGACACAGAAGAGTACAAGCTCGTGAAGCACTGCGGAACTCGTTGGTTATCCCTAGAGAAGTGTGTCCGGCGTCTCATACAGCAGTGGCCAGCCCTACTCTCGTACTTCACCAGCCATGAAGATGCAGGCAAGCCAGGTAGTCGAGTCCACCGCATCATGCAGAACCTTTCAGATCCCGTTATGATACTGACATACTACTTCCTTGCTTTTATATTTGGCCCGCTCAACCAGTTCAACACCATGTTTCAGGTGTGTATAAGTTATTTATATTGGAATCTAGCATTTTTTTCCTTATTTCTTAACAAGACGTCATATGTACTGTCTGGAGTTTACAAAGTTTATCTTAGTATTGACGTCATTTGTCGAGCACGTACCGGTAGTATTGTCAAGACTCAAGAGCGTTATTAATAATAGAGGACATTTTTATGCCCCCGAAGGGTGGCATATTAAAATCGCACCGTCCGTCTGTCTGTCCGTCCGTCCGTCCGTCCGTGCGTCCGTCCCAATTTTGTCCGGAGCATAACTCCAAAAGTACTTGAGCCATTTTCTTCAAACTTTATACACTGACAGAGCACATTGGTAGGAAGTGCAGTGTGCAAGAACAATAACTCTACCTTGCCTACTTTTAGTCAAATAGAAAAATAGCATACCTATACTGATAATGAACATTAATATAATTTTGCAAACCTTCTCTTCTTTGCCTTATTCTTTTTCCACTTTTGTACTCAGCATGGCCATAACTATACGGCTTTTTAAGGATTTCCTCTCACCAAGTAAAATGTACGAAAGTACAACCTTCAGGTAACTTCATCCTGGCGGGGGATTAACCATGTGTAACATGGCTCTTGTTTAATATACCGATGATATACATATAATAATTAAATAAACCGGTAATACACCGATACGAAAAAACGGCCAGTTCGCCAAATGAAAGTGTGGTAAACCTTCAAACCATCAAAGTTAAAAATTGAAACAACATGTGATCATCAGCAACGGTATTGACTTTAAGAAGCTGTTGAACCCGCAATGTAACTTATATTTTGAGGAGTTAGGTGAGAGAATAGGTGCTGATTAACTTCTAAAGTTAAAATTTTTGTAGGAGAGTGCAAGATAAAGCGTCCCAATTGACCAAACACAGAAACTATTGTTTAAAAAAACCTTAGGTTCCTTAAATTCTGTCAGACAGCAGCAAACATTAGCTTGGCCAACTATCAAAACAGACACTTTTTAGGAAGACTGTCAGCTTGAGACCGGTACCTGTATGAGAGTATTCAAGAGGCCTTACTGTAAAATATTTAATAAGTATCACAGTTGTATATTTATATATATATATATATATATATATTATTTGATTGAATGATTTTTTACTACAATATCTTATTGGTGTAGACTACTGTTTAAAGTGTTATGCTTGGAAATATTTTTTTACATCAATAAGATGCAAATGTTTTTCTTGAAAGGGATTGCAAAAAAGTTGAAAATACATGTACAAGTGGGCAAAGTATATCAATAAGGAAAAGCGAACATAACCTCTACCATGGATTGAATCTAGTTGTCCCACATGCTAAACATACACTTAACCATGTCTCTAAAGAGCTAGCCTAAAAGCCGAGTGAGAGCTGATAGAACTGGTCTATAATGCTACACTTTCTCCTCTTCTTGATAATTTTCAGACAAGATCTACTTCAGTTATAGACCAAATCTATTTCAGTTATACACCAGATCTACTTCAAATTAATTATAGTCTTATAGACCATACCCACTTCAATTATAGACCAGACCTGTTTCAGTTATAGACCAGATTGACATCAGTTATGTACCAGACCTACTTCAGTTTTATAGCAGTCATACTTCAGTTGTAGACCAGATTTATTTCAGTTATAGGTTGTGTTATAGAAAAGTAAAATTCTGTATTGTCAGACATTTCTCTACAACACAACAGAAGGTATTGAAACTATCAGCATATCTTAAGAAAATAGTATTGATCAATACCAATTTCATTGCACTCTGATTCATGTTACTAGTTTCATATGCTGACAAGATAAACTACTGAAAGAAAGTAGTGAGGCAGTATAAGACATTGATGTAAGATTGATGTAAAACATTCCCTGCACTAATATGAAATATTTTTTTTTATTCAACTGTAACTTTATACTTTTTTTTGTAGGTTAAAAGATATTGAAGTTAGTGTTGATGCTGGTTGGCAGAAGCGTGTGAGTGGCAAGTCCTATGACAGTTTGTCTGGTAATAAACAGACAACTACTTATGAAGTTTAGTTGTGCATATTGTTATATATGAGGTAATTCAGTTAAAGCTCAATGTCACAAGGGTCTGAGATGTGAAAAAATCTTGCTTAAAAATGTTGTGACCTAAGCGTTAAGGGCGATGGTACTCAGGTGAGCGATACAGGGCAATCATGGCCCTCTTGTTTAAAAACTTAGCAATGGTAATTGTTTTTCCAGATTTTATATCATCAAATGTATTAACTATAAAAGCATTTTATTCTTGACATTTTCATAACAGTGATAAATAAAATGATATTTTAAGTTTCTTTTTGATGGAATTGACATCATGAAGTGTGACTAAAGGTTTTAGCTTACTGAAGGTGTTAGCTTATTCTGTTATGAAAAAAGTATAAATATTTTTTACATTGTGTATAATAAAGCAAGATGATCACCAGTATCTTTATTTGTAGTCATAGTATCAGTGATGGAAGAAAGCAAATTTTTCATTATGTATTTTATAGGTTCATAAAAAGCAGGGAATTTAGCCATGATTACAGCGGCAAAACGTCAAAGAAACAAGTTGAAAGTTGAAAGGTATAGTCTTAGTTTATCAATGAATGCTTTCATGGATATTGTTCAAATTTTTATACCCCCTGCCCCCCCTGAACACAAAGTGTAAGGGAGGGTATACTGGATTCAGCTTGTCTGTCTGTCCTTATGTCTGTAGACAGAATCTTGTGGACACTAAATCTCCAAAACCCCTGGTTAGAATTTAATGATACTTTACAGAAGTGATAAGTACAATGCCTAGTTGTGCATGGGCCATGTTTTGGGTCTCTAGGTCAAAGGTCAAGGTCAAAGGAGCAAGTGATATTAAAATCTTGTTGACACTAAATCTCCAAAACCCCTGGTCAGAATTTAATGATACTTCACAGAAGTGATAACTACAATGCCTAGTTGTGCATGGTCAATGTTTTGGGTCTCTAGGTCAAAGGCCACAGGGTTTGAGATAATGAATTATTGTGCACATTTAATCTCCAAAACCCATGGTCAGAAGTTAATCTTACTTCACAGAATCCTTAAGTTGTGCAGGTCAAATAATTAAAGCATCAAATATTACATATATTTTATATACTGTGTCAGTGGGGTGTTTGGGGGGTATTCATCACCTTCAGTTATAGTTCTAGTTTGTAATAGTTTTACCTAGTTCGAACTTTGAGTAATGAATGATCATATAACCATTTCATTCCTGTTTATTTATGTCTTGCTTTACAATCAATTTAGTCTTGTGATCAGGTGAGTGAGATAGCACCATGATAGCACTCTTGTTATATAATGTGATCTTAAATGATTTACAAATTCATAATATCAAAATATGTTTGCATTGATGTTTTAATGAATTGATTTGACACAGCCATATATGCATGAAAATGTGATTTTATTTTCCAGGAATAAAAAGAGAACAGTAAATGAGCTCCATAAGGGTCCTATGTACATGTACCAGAGTAATTGAGCTTTTGAAAATGGTGAAGATCTGCAAGAAACAGTACCTGAAGCAGTATACACGCCCTCTGCAGATACTTTACAGACCATTCACAGCAACATGATATTCTTTGATCTTGAGACTTCAGGACTAGGTATTGTATTTGCATCAGAGGTTAAGATTGATGTTGATATAGCAGCCTTATTACAATTATACAAGTTGGTTTTACTACATGTATATCCTTTCATAAGCAGTTCAATTTCCATAGAATCAATAGCTGTCATATGGAACAGGTTTTGTCTTTGTGAGTTTAAAGGCTATGTCAATAGCTATTTTAAAAATACTATAAAATTGGACAACATTGGCCACTACCTTGGACACAATATCATGTAACACTACACATTATAAATACTAATCAATCATTTAATAAATCTGTCTTTATCTTGTAGCTAAGTATAGATCAAATGTTTATGTCCAATTATTTCAGTGTGTGTTTTTTCTCTGTGTTTTACTGAATCAACACGTGATTTGAAGATGAGCTTACTGATATATTTAGCAGTAGTATAAAATCTACTTGACTAGTTGTCAAACTTTGCAGTAAGGCTCAAATTTCATTTTTGGTGAAAAATCTGTCTTATGTAATGAATTGTCATACTTACTAAACTGAATTTCAGGAAGAAAAGAGCATATAATACAGATAGCTGCAAGAAGAGGCCAGAAAAAATTTCAACACTGATGTCCTACCAAAGAAGCCAATTTCTAAAACACAAAAATAGATGCTGTTGGCAATCAGATGTTTTACAGAAATAGTGCTGTCAACAGTTTGAAGTGTTTATGAAGCCTTTAATTGTTTTATTGATTTTTTGTCAAAATCTGAAGATAATGTGCTAGTAGGTCATAACTGTAGATCATTTGACTGTCCAATTTTAACAAATGCTTTACATAAATGTAGGTTGTATTCACAATTTTGTAATCATGTTACTGGATTTGTTGATGCAAGAAAGGTTTTTAACTCTTTTAAACCATGTACTCAGCAGTATATTGCAGAATGCAGAGCATTTTCTCAAAGAGCAGTACAATGCACACAGTGCTTTAGATGATGTCATAACTCTTCAGAAATTTGTAAAAGGTTCATTTCTGGACTTATTTGCATTACGCAAAATGTTTTGGCATTGCTCCTATTTATAAGAATAGATATTTTTAGTATAAGTATTTCTGTTTGGTAGAAATCCCTTTGGCTATTTATTGCATTGAATAAGTATTCTGTATAGCAATATGTCTGTCAGTAACAGTTTCAGATGATTTCTTATGGTTCAAATTGGTTTTGATAATTTTGACATTAGATTATGAGTGGGTGGGGTAATTTGATATGCTGTAAATAGTGTTAACAGTATTATAGACTTCATAATGTATAAATTTAAATAAATTTTTGTTTTAGAATCACTTATGTGTTATAATTTCAAATATAATGTCCAAGTTATTGGATAGTTTTAAAACTAACAGTCAGAATTTGCAAAAAATATGAATTTTTCCAAATTTTTTAATGTTTTATTGGATATAGTCATTGGAAAGCATGGTGACCCCCATTTTTTTTGGATAATTTTGGTTGCCTGAATAACATCTTACCAACAGGCAAATATGAAGTACTTTTGGTCTTTGGTTTTTTTCATATGAATGTTTAAAAAATATATTGTTCTGTTATTAAGAAAGTCGGTGGGGTAATAACATATGATATGATAAATCTTTTATCATGTATTTGTGAAAGCTTTTTGTTATTTGTTTAAATTCACGAAAGGTAACTGTAAACATGATACATATTGAATTGTTTTCCATAATAATCATATATAAAGAAATTGAAATTGAAAAGTTTGTTGTTTTTATGTTAGAAAAGCAGATTCAAAATAACCAAATGTGATGGGTTGTTTAAAAATCGTATAACACCTAAAAAAGCATGGTGACCTATTATGTTTTTGGTTTTATTTTAACGTTTAAACACTAATGTTTAAAATAATATGACTTTTGAAAGAATTTGATCTTTAGATTAAAAGCGCTCATACCTCCTTAAAGTGGAATTATGCGCATTTTTTCAAGTAAAAATCAAGCTGAAATAAGTGTGTACAAAAGGGTAGAGGAAATAATAGCTTTTCACCCAATACACCAAACTCTTCCCACTACCAGTACGAAATAATAACTTTCCAAATATCACTTTTCTTATTTTGACTGGGAGAGTCTTTTTAGAAAAAAAAACAACAGCAGGAGTTACTTCCCTTCCACTGCTGAAATCTCTACCTACAATAACAACACAAGGAAAGAACTATTATTTTATCAGTCCGATTTTTTATTTCTAAAGCACCAACTTCTAATACTAACACGGCATTATCATTAATTTTACACATTAAATGCCTTCAACCAAAAATTGCTTTTATAAAACTGTTGCCAAAAATACACTATGTTTAGTAAAATGCGCATAATGTCACTTTAAAGAAAAATAGTCTTTGATTTTGTAGAATTATGTCTGCCCCAGAAAAAAAAATGAGGGGTTTGATATTTACGAAAAATAGATGAACAAATAAAAACAAAATATAGATCTACATTATGTATTTACTTAAATGCTAAAACAAAACATTCAATCTACTTTAAATTCCAGAAGTTATCCTGCACAAAAACGTTTTAATAGCTACACTGATACTGACGACACTATATACTTTTTTATACTTTCAAACGCAGTTTGGGGGTATATAGGAGTCACCCGGTGGTTGGTCGGGCGGTTGGTCAGGCGGTCCGTTGTATTTTTCCTTGTCCGGATCATAACTTGAAAACCACTAGTTAGTTCAATACAACTTCATACAATGGTCAAGCACATTGAGAGGAAGTGCAGTGCACAGGAACCATAACTCCATCTTGACTAATTACAGAGTTATTGCCCATTGTTACTTTTCCTTGTCCGGAGCATAACTTGAAAACTACTGGTTGGAATTCAATACAACTTCATACAATGGTCAAGCACAATACGAGGAAGTGCAGTGCACAAGAACCATAACTCTATCTATAGTAATTACAGAGTTATTGCCCTTTGTTACTTTTCCTTGTCTGGAGCATAACTTGAAATCTACTGGTTGGAATTGAATGCAACTTCATACAATGGTCAAGTACAAAGTTTAGGCGTACTTAATTATTTTGTTTGTGCCTAAACTTAGTAACTCTAAAGCTTTTTATTGTAGTTAGTTTAGTTGTACTCAGTTTTCTGTTTTTGCCTAAACTTAGTACAGCTTAACCTTTTTGTACTACGTTAAGCTAGTACATCTAAACCTTTTTGTACTAAGTTTAGTTGTACTAAGTGTTTTGTTTGTGCTTAAACTTCGTACAGCTAAACTTTTTGTACTTATTTTAGTACAGCTCAACTTAATACAAAAAAATAGCATCGAGGGAACGAAAGGGAGAAAACTTTGGCTGTCTTAAAATTTAATTGGTGAATCCCTGAATTTTGCAAATGGCTTCCTTAAACTAAATTCAGTAAGAGTGACTTCCACTTATTGTGTCGCCCTTTCGGAGAAAAGGCGATAGATAGGGATCGCTTTGTCTGTCGGTCCGTCCGTCGGTCCGTCACACAAACTTAACGTTGGCTATAACTTTGCCATTTCTTAAGATTTCTTCATCAAACTTTACAATTGTATTGCTTATGACAATAGGGTCATGATGCCACCAAATTTTGTAGGTCAAGGTCATATTTGACAGAGTTATGCCCCTTTTGTACTTAAGAGTTTGTCACGAAAACTTAATGTTGGCTATAATTTTGCCATTTCTTAAGATTTCTTCATCAAACTTTCAAATTGTATTGCTTATGACATTAGGGTCATGATGCCGCCAAAGTTTGTTGGTCAAGGTCATATTTATGACCCTTTTTACACTTAGATTTTGTCACAAAATTGTTGGTTATTCTGACAAAGCATAAGAGGGCGACACAAGTATTCTACTGAACACCCATCTAGTTTTTGCAAATGGTGTTGATGCAGAAAAAAGGGAGACAACTGATTTTGTCAGGCAATCAAATTGATAAGAGTTACTTACCCTAAATTTTGCAAATGGCTTTGAGGGAGAAAAAAGGGAGACAATAGCGACTGCCTTTGAGTCAAGTCGGTAAGTCAAGTGTAACTTTCCTTCGAATTTTTGGGGAAAACAAGTCAAATCAGAATGACTGCCCTTCCCTGAATTTTGCAACTGGTGTAGTATGGAAAAACGAGAGGTAACTATAGTTTTCGTAGTCATGTCGAAAAGAGTTTTCTCCCCTTTTTACAAAAAAGACGTCATTAGGGGAAAGAGGGATAATCACATAATCACATTTGTTGTTTACAAATATATTTATTAGCAAAATGTCTTATTTACAGATATAAATATGAGATATTTTAAACACAACTATACATGCTAGTTTAGTGGTTACTTTCAGACTAATTTTCAAAATTAAAGTTGCTAACAAGTCGGCCATTAAATTTATTTTCATCTCTTGCCTATAGATTGGGGAAATGATGTCCAACTTTCAAAGCAATATCTCACAGTCAGCCATTAAATTCATCTAAAACTACAGCATTATCAATCCGTTTAAAAAAATCAGTTATCTCGTGTCCGTAAGGACCTTCTATTAATTGCATTATAAAAGTTATTATAACAATAGTACTATAACAAAGATCTCCTAGATTACTTGTTGTCAAATTCCTACTGACAAAACACGTACAATTTGCTAAACACTTACATGAATACTCAGCATCTAGTAAAAATTATGAGCCAACTTTACCTGAGCCAACTTTACCTGCAATATCTGTAATGGTTTTGATATACAGTGGGGTGGTACCTAAAACTGAACCAAGGTCAATGCACTTTTATTAGGTCAAAAACCTTGACAGAGTTATGATGGTTAACAAATATGGTTAGTTTCAAAGCAATATCTCAACTGGTTTTGAGGTGAGTAGGATAGCGATCACTTTCTTCGGAAAGTCGAGCTAAAAAGTAGCAAATTGAGCTCCAGATCTAAAAGATAAAAACAAAACTGAATACCACTATGGTCTGATTTATTCAACTTAAGGTATCTACACCGAGATAACATCCTACTGATTTGTTTGTGAGTATTTATGTAATCAAATTTGGTACACTTACATATGATTGCAAAACATGTAATTATATGTTACTTATTTCCAAACAAAAACCTTGATATACAAAACAGATGTCTATAATTTTTTAATCGTTATCAATACATTTTTATAATCTAAAGCATGTCATAGAATTTACAAAATAGAAAATGAGAGACTTGGAGAAACTAAATAATTTAAAAGTACACATTATCTTCAGCTTGTTTTGCTTTCTATCACTGAATTTCTACTACTATTAAATATATTCATGCTTTCCAATTTAGTGCATGATCGAATGATGCAACTCTTTTGCACAGGCTTCACTAAATAGAAATAGAAATCTTTATTTTACAATAAGCCAATAAGGCCTATGAACATATATACAGAAACACAATATGTGGAAATATGACATGGCAAGGAATGTAATAATGACAATATACATGTATAACAATGTTACCCGCAATTTTCAAAATGCGGGAGAGAAGTGTCTAGGTCATTAACATTCAAACTAAACATTTCCACACAAGACATTATGCTATGTATGTCTACTCAATTATAAATATTTTTAAATTTGTGACTTCCTCTGGAAAGCTTGCTATCTTTCTTTGAAATGAATGTACTCTAGGCAATTATATCAAAAGGGAACAAATAGCGACCATTTTTTTAAACTGTGGGAGCTCAATATAATTCTAATAATTCTATGAAAACGTGCAAGAAAATTGAATTTTTCTTGACCCTGTCATCCCTGTTTCTCTCACGTATGTCACCATACTAAAGTGGTACTGTCCCTCGGCATCGATGTCAATTACTCAACACAATGTAGCAAAAACATTTTAAAAATACAGAATAAAAACTTACTGAAAACCAACTAGTTTTAGTGCTTATTATTTTCATGAATGAATAATTTCGTACTGTGAGGGGGATAAATAATTTTGCGACATTATAATTAACAAACTACGAAAACGATACAAAAGTCTTGTTTTGGAAGTAAGGAAATATCAATACTACTTTGTGAAAAGAGCAAAAATTACTCTAATGGTTTACAGTTTACAATTATTATACCCCCGAAACGAAGTTTGGGGTGGTATATAGGAGTCACCCGGTGGTTGGTCGGTCGGTCAGGCGGTCCGTTGTATTTTCCTTGTCTGGAGCATAACTTGAAAACTACGAGTTGGAATTCAATACAACTTCATACAATGGTCAAGCACATTGAGAGGGAGTGCAGTGCACAAGAACCATAACTCCACCTTGACCCATTACAGAGTTATTGCCCTTTGTTACTTTTCCTTGTCCGGAGCATAACTTGAAAACTACTGGTGGGAATTCAATACAACTTCATACAATGGTCAAGTACATTGAAAGGAAGTGCAGTGCACATGAACAATAACTCTATTTTGAGTAATTACAGAGTTATTGCCCTTTGTTACTTTTCCTTGTCCGGAGCATAACTTGAAAACTACTGGTGGGAATTCAATACAACTTCATACAATGGTCAAGTACATTAAAAGGAAGTGCAATGCTCAAGAACCATAACTCTATCTTGACTCATTACAGAGTTATTGCCCTTTGTTACTTTTCCTTGTCCGGAGCATTTCTTGAAAACTACTGGTTGGAATTCAATACAACTACATACAATGGTCAAGCACAATAAGAGAAAGTACAGTGCACAAGAACCATAACTCTATTTTGAGTAATTACAGAGTTATTGCCCTTTGTTTCTTTTCCTTGTCCGTAGCATAACTTGAAAACTACTGGTGGGAATTCAATACAACTTCATACAATGGTCAAGTACATTGAAAGGAAGTGCAGTGCTTATGAACCAGAACTCTATCTTGACTCATTACAGAGTTATTGCCCTTTGATACTTTTCTTTCTCTGCAGCATAACTTGAAAACTACTGGTTGGAATTCAATTTAACTTCATACAATGGTCAAGTACATTGAGAGGAAGTGCAGTGCACAGGAACCATAACTCTATCGTGACTCATTTGAGTTATTGCCCATTTTTACTTTTCCTTGTTGCAAAGCATAACTTGAAAACTAGCGGTCGGAATGCAATACAACTTCATACAATGGTCCAGCACAATGAGAGGGAGTGCAGTGTACAAGAACCATAACTCTATCTTGAGTAATTACAGAGTTATTGCCAAGAACAATATCTCTATTTTAGTTGTTTGTTTTGCAAGGTATTCTGTTACTACGAACTTCCTCTTTCGGGGGTATTAATCACATGTAGTGATAGCTCTAGTTATCATTATTGTTATCATTATTTTTGTTGTTATTGTTATTATTGTTACTAACCTACAACCTGCTGAGTAAGCGACAATGATACAAAAGAACGATACAACAAGGGGTGGTGACATATATGTAAGAAGCAGGAAAAACTGTCAACCTTGATATGCAAAAAAAGGCTGTCTTAAATTTGAAAAATATTAATCTTTTGGAAATGAGATGCTTTAGATCATATTAAAATTTATGAAAGAAAAATGTTACAGAATTAAAATATAAGAGGAGAGACTTCGCTAAACTAAGTACACAATTTTTAAGTACACAATATCTCCAGCTTATTTCGCCTTCTATCTGCCATACAAACAGCAAAACATTTTTTTTTTAAAGTCCAATGATCATGTTAGATTTTCTCATAAAGGGAAATTTATTAACTGATGAAGATATGATAGTTTTGTTCAGTACTGTTATTTTCGCACTAAAACCATGTTGCCATAAAGATGTTTCGTATCTATTTCAATTCTTAACAAAAAAGTATTGTTAGATTTTTGAACAACATCATTTTGAAAAACTACAGTGCTGCATTTAAAACCAGATACTATCTTGTACAAATAGCAACCAGTTGCTTTCTTTCTTTGAAATGATTGTGCTCAAAGCAATTGTAATATCAAAAGGGATCAAGGGGGCTTTAACGATGTCACTTAGTCTGAATTGTTGAACTCTTAGTATTAATTTACATCACTGATTGTCTACAACTACTTTTTTATATATATTTATGCTTTCCAATTTGGAGCATAATTGAATATTCTTTTGCACAGGCTTGTCCATGTATCTTTTTCTTATCCTAGGAAACGTGCAAAAATATAAAAAAAAGAAAAGTGTGAATAACACTTAAATCTAATTTAATCAACTTAAAAATAACTACACAGAGATAATATCGTACGGAAGTGTATACTAATCCTTTTATAGTGTACGTAAAGTCAAACCGCAAAATGTATATCATAAAAACACAATGTATACACATTTGTATTTGAACACTTGTCTCGAATTTGAAAAAATATGAATCTTTCGATCATCATTAAAATTTACGAAGTAATAATGTTATAGAATTTACAAAATATAAAATGAGAGACTTGGCTACACAAAGAACCAAATTTGAAAAAGAACACAATATCCTCAGCTTATTTCGTTTTCTATATGCCATACCAACAACAAATCATATATCTATCAACTTAAAAATATGAAAATGTTAAATATATCTCATTTTGAGTAAAATTTAAAAAAGACAAATAATTTTAAAGTCAAATGATCATGTTAGATTTTCTTATAAAGAAAAATTGATTTACTGATGAAGTAATGATAGAGCTTTAGTCCCAGACTACAGTTGTACCGCCCACTCGGTGTCAATGTCAATTACTCAACAGGGTGTAGACAACGTATTTTAAAATAAACTAGAGCTATCACTAAATGTGATTAATACCCCCAAAAGGATTGCTTTATAAACTGAAGAAGTTCGTAGTAACATAATACCTTGCAAACACACTAAAAAGAGATATTGTTCTTAGAAGTTCCTCTCATTGTGCTTGACCATTGTATGAAGTTGTATTGAATTCCAACTTGTAGTTTTCAAAAATGCTCCAGACAGGGAAAAGTAACAAAGGGCAATAACACTGTAATTAGTCAAGATGGAGTTATGGTTCCTGTGCACTGCACTCCCTCTCACTGTGCTTGACCATTGTATGAAGTTGTATTCAATTCCAACAGAAGTTTTCAAATTATGCTCCGGACAAGGAAAAGTAACAAAGGGTAATAACTCTGTAATGAGTCAAGATTGAGTTATGGTTCCTGTGCACTGCACTTCCTCTAAATGTACTTGACCATTGTATGAGGTTGTAGTGAATTCCAACTAGTAGTTTTCAAGTTATGCTTCGGGCAAGGAAAAGTAACAAAGGGCAATAACTCAGTAAATATTCAAGATAGAGTTATAGTTATTGTACACTGCACTTCCTCTGAGTGTGCTTGATCATTGTATGAAGTTGTATTGAATTCCAACTAGTAGTTTTCAAGTTATGCTCCGGACAAGGAAAAGTAACAAAGGGCAATAACTCTGTAATTAGTCAAGATGGAGTTATAGTTCTTGTGCACTGCACTTCCTCTCAATGTGCTTGACCATTGTATGAAGTTGTCTTGAATTCCAACTAGTAGTTTTCAAGTTATGCTCCGGACAAGGAAAAGTAACAAAGGGCAATAACTCTGTAATTAGTCAAGATGGAGTTATGGTTCTTGTGCACTGCACTTCCTCTCAATGTGCTTGACCATTGTATGAAGCTGTATTGAATTCCAACCAGTAGTTTTCAAGTTATGCTCCGGACAAGGAAAAGTAACAAAGGGCAATAACTCTGTAATTAGTGAAGATGGAGTTATAGTTCTTGTGCACTGCACTTCCTCTCAATGTGCTTGACCATTGTATGAAGTTGTATTGAATTCCAACTAGTAGTTTTCAAGTTATGCTCCGGACAAGGAAAATGCAACAGACCGCCCGACCGACCGACCGACCAACCGACCGACCGACCAACCACCGGGTGACTCCTATATACCCCCCTAAGATCGTTCTTACAGAGTTACAACTAGAAAGGAGTTAAGTTAATATCCATTTCTAAAAAGTAGAAAATTGTGTACAACACTGAGATTTGATGTTGATGCAATTTAAAAACTGTTTCTATTGGTCGATATTTAAATGATTTTTGTACAATCTCCTAAAGTGAAA